>CM042258.1:4817213-4872213 GCA_023566225.1 Romanogobio albipinnatus
ATATTATTAATAATGAATGGAACGTTTCTATTGGTGTTGTTTTGCGGTTGTTTTTGTTGTTAATAATAACAATAACAATAATAATAATAATAATACTATTATTATTATTATTATTATTATTATTATTATAAATATTTATATATTTTTATTTGTAATGTTGATATGTAATCTTATTCTTCCTCTTCATCTTTTTATCATTATAATTAATAAAAAGATGAAGAAGAGGAAGAATAAGAATACATATCAACATTATAAATAATAATAATAATTATTATTATTAAACAATACAAATATAAATGTTCCATTCATTATCAACACGTTACCAAGTGTACATAGTTAAAAGTATGCAAAACATAAAAAAGAAAATAATAATTGTAAAGGGTATCAGAGTATAAAAAATTAAGTTCTTAATTTTTATAAAAATAAGTTCCACTTATCCATCAGTACTAGTAATAATATATAGGCTTTAATAGCATTTTACATCTGAACAAAACGCAAAACCCTACAATATTGTTAAAAATCAACTACATCTCCCAGAATTCCACGGTGCCGGTGACGTATCAAAACTGAGACGATGTCGTTGCTAGGAGATGCGACGCTCTCAAACTCACACACTCGCTTCCTGGTGCAGTTTCATCTCCGTTGTGGATAATCTGTCCTGTAAAATGACTGTTTATGTATGAATGCGTATATGAAGAACATGTCAGCGCAAGAAACTCTCTTCTCGCTGGAGCTGGTGATCGATTACGTTCGCTTTGATGGATCACGTGGCAATGTTTTGGTTCCTGCAGTGGGTGTCCGCTTCTTAGATTTCCCCACACTGCTCATTTACCAGTCAGGACAAGAGGATCTCTCATCTAAACCAGGCAAAGCTGACCTGTGCCTGTCACCCGAGGCTTTATCTCAGAGGTATCCCTTCCATAAAGGCAAATCCTGTCTTTTTAAGATGAGTTTGGACTCGTTACACGTCCATCTGCTGAACACCCCTCTCTATGCAATGGTGTTGGATGTCAAAGATGAGACTCCCAAGTTTATAGGAAGCTCCTTGATATCCCTGGCTAAAGTGATGGAGAGGATTAAACTGGATGTGGGTAAACATGGCATTGGCACTCCAAGCGCTCATGGAGAGAGACAGTTCACCTCAATCTGCAATCTGATGGGGAGCAGCATCGGTGCCATTTCTCTGGCTTATAAAATTGTAAGTCTGGGAGCGAATTTAATCCCTCATATCCCAGATAGCAGCGTCTATGAAGTCGCCGTGACCCGTGGAGAAGGAGAACAGCACAAGTCATTGCGTGCAAAATGTGAAAGTGTGGTGCACACCGAAAAAGATGAGGTGCCACCAAAAGTGTGTGAGGACCAAATGAGTCTTGATGGACGGTCAGCTGATGTGGAGCTATCAGAAGCAAAGCAGCCAGGGCTTCCAGCTTTCACTCAAACCGAGCAGAGCGTCCCGTGGTCTGAAGAAGCACAGGAACACACCACATTCTGCCCTCCGCCTCTGTTTTACAGCTCCGGCATGAAGAGCCAACAGGAGAGGAAAAGTATGAGTTTACCATACTGTATTATATTTGATTAATGGATTACATTATCAACATGATCCAGGCCCCGGTTTCACAGACATGGCTTAGATTAAGCCTCAGTTCAATCAGGATATGTAAGCTTTTATAAACGTGCCTCGAGACAAAACAATGGCAGACATATGTTAAGATTAGTTAAAATAGCTCTAGGCTTAAAGGGTTCGTTCACTCAAAAAAATGACAATTATATCATAATTTACTCACCCTCAAGCCATCCTAGCTGTATATGACTCTTCTTTTAGGCAAACACAATTAGAGTTACATTCTTGAAAAGCTACACACTCCATAAATTAGGGTTAGAAGAACTGTTGCCAAACATATAACATGCTAATCACTGCAATAATGATCCTATCATTGACTCTTAAGCATTTTTAGAATAGATTAGATTCAACTTTATTGTCATTACACAAGTACAAGGCAACGAAATGCAGTTTAGGTCTAACCAGAAGTGCAATAGCAGCAAGTGCAGGATATATACAGTGGTTGCGTAAGTGCAGGACATGGAAATGTACTGAATATATATAAATATGTATAAATAGAGAGATGGCTATTACTATAAACAGAATTTACAGGTGAATATGTACTATGAATATAATATACAGATGGCTATAACTTTAAACAGAATTTTACAGTTAGAGGTACTTTTTTGGCGGGGCCGGGCAGTGTATATGTAGCCTGGTCCTACCAGACTCTCGTACATTTCATTTGTTCATAGAGTCTGGCCACTCTCCATTGACAAGCGCTAACTTCCTTGAAGGCGGGTACTCTATTGTAAAACTATTGGATCTGCCCAGAGCCACTCTGGATCTGCCATAACCAATCGCTAACGTTTGGTCGTGACGTATGTCATCTCAAACTAGCACACGTTCTCAGCCACTCCCTCTGATCGCTGATTGGACCGCTGATTGAGTCCTTTTTTCTGCATCCTGGCTGATTTGTAGATTGTATGCACAAAAAAACTCTGTATTTTCATATTTTTACCAATTTCCCATTCATTTCCTATGGGGGTCATTTTTGACCCGAAGGTCCTGAGTGTGACTATTTTTTTTTACGACCACTTATGCCGAGTTCAGACTGCACGATTTTAGCCCCGATTTTGGCTCGGCGACAGGTTTTGTGAAATCATATGGCATTTGTCAAATGCCTGAAATCATAGGCAAATCGGTGCTCATGCTCGCGGGTGACAATCACGCAGTGTGAATGATCAAAGAGACTCGCCGTTGAGCCGCCGACGCCCGTAAGATATTTGGCATGCTAAATATCTGGACCGGCGATTCAAACTCCTGCTGTGTGAACTGTTTTCTGACTCAAAAATACATCGGCGATGACCGATAGCCAATGAGAGAGCAAGATACAGGACAGCGGGAGGTTTGGGGAGGAGTTATAGACCAGAATATTAGTATTTTAATAGATATATGTACAGTTATATCAAACAGAAACAAAGCACACACATTTGCTTGATCAGCCGCAACAGTAGCACATATTATTTATTTACCTCAAACTGTCTTTGCAGAACACAATCATTGCTCCCTGTGTCTTCCACAACCATTTCCTCCGCCATAGCCTAATCTTTTTTATTTTTCTCCCTTTTTGCTGCAAATCAGAGCACAGACCGCAAGTTTCTGCACTGCAGTCTATATTTTAATAACAATTCCAGTCTCGCGCGAGAACTCCAGTCTGACACGTGTGATCTCACGTTGTTTCCTTCTCACTTCTCGCCTGTGCTTGTGAAACGTAATTTGCGGACGGGACAGAGACTGGACAGAGATGTCGGCGATTATTCCTCTTGTACAGTCATGCAGTGTGAAACCCCTGTCGCCGATCCATCGTGCAGTGTGAAAACAGCAGTGACTGAATGCTGGCCCATATAGTCATGCAGTGTGAAAAGAGCAGTGATCTGACCAGTTTGAAAATCGTGCAGTCTGAACTCGGCATTAGACTTTTCAAATCCTGTCCCCAATTTTTTTGGGGTGTTCATATACCAAGTACCAATTAAGTCACCAAGTTTCGGACCATTCCGATGAAGCTACGATTTTTAACATGCGCTAGATACATACGCAAGATCCACTATAGTGGTAAAAATGTGCTATTGCGTGATAAAAATGCTCAATGTGTCCACCGGATTATACCGATCTCATTTAAAAAATGACAAAGGCCTAGACTTGACTCTAAAATGAAATACAGCTTTAATTAAAAAAAAATATATATATATGTGTATATATATATATTTTATTATATTCAATGGGAAAAAATGGGTCATAATTATTGCATAAATATTAATTATAAATCATAAAATTATCTCAACTTGAAAAAATATTATTGAACAAAAATATATTTTATTGATTTTACTCAAATCTTTTTTATCTTAATCCCGCCTCCGGGTCATTTTTGACCCAGAGGCGGGATTATGCTAGTGTATATGCTAGTGTATATGAGCCATAAACGCCTGATGTATCAAATAATTATTTTTCATTTTCTGACTATTATTTCTTTTGTCAGGCTTTACAGGGTTTCGTGCAGCAATGGAGAGTCTTAATCTAGAGGATCCAGAAGATGGAAATAATGAATCATCTGTCATGCATGAGTTTCCAGAGATCACAGCTGGACAGGCGGACAGATCGAGAAAGTTGACTTCAACTCCAAAGTCACCGCATGAAGAGACGGATTCAGCTCCGCTTGGGAACGTTATCAGGCAGTTACCACTGCTCAATGCTTTACTAGTTGAGCTATCGCAGATTCACGGACAGATGCCACAGCAGCCGCTATCCATTCATCCGAACCTGGCGTGGCTGTACACATCAGCACAGCATCCGTCAGCGCCTGAGGAGCAGAACACAATCAAAGCCCGTCCCCAACAGAGACCTGGCCAATGCAAGAGAAAGGCAGTGAAGAGTGCAAGTGGTGCAAAGAAAAAGGAACCCAAGAGGACGCTTAAATACGGCTTGACGAAGACGTTTCGTCTCAGACTCAAGATGGTCAAACCAGGTCTGACCAAACGGCACGAATGCATCGAATACCAGAACATAAAGCAGGACCAGCCAATGAGACCGGACCGTAAACGTGTTCGTAAGTCGGTTTACAGAGGTGTCCACTTGGATGAAACTAGTGAAACATTAGTAAGCAGTTTTGAAATAGATCCAACTGCAACAAGACCAAGTCTTGCGAAACATGAGGCATCCTTCACAGAGACGACTTTGACTGAGAGAGACAAAAAAGTCAGAGTTCATCTTCCAAGTGCACTGAGTGACCGCAGTGATGGCGTCCAGAGTTTTAAAGAAAGCACCAGGGAAGGTAGTCAAGCGAGCAGCCGTCCTCACACGAGTAATGGCTCCTTCGAACAAGAAGAGTATCAGGATGACTTCACAAGCCTCAACACAACCGACGGATACTCACCTGACCCGCTCAGCAGTCCCGAACCAAACAGGCGTAAAACAAACAGCGCTTCGAGTGCTTCCAGTCAAAATAAAGGTCTTCCTGTTCCTGTCAAAGCGGAGAACTCTCCACAGCGCTCTCTCAAGGCCACACATGTCATCCGACCGCGTCTGCAGACCTCGGCTCTGAGTCTGTCTTCAGACGACAGCGAGGATGAGTTCCAGTCCTCTGGGAGCGGCAGACACGCGAGGCCTGGCTCGCAGAGCAGTGGACGAAACGCTCCATCTGTCCGCAGGACGCTCAGAAGATCACAGAGCTTGGACAGTGACTCTGGTGATAAGGGCATGACACAGGACTCAGATAATAACCCTGTGCTAAAGTCCGTTTCAGACGCTGGAGAGGAACGGGACAAACTGGGCTCTCTGGGACTGGACAGGAATTGCCATCACATTTCAGAACTGGTCTTCAACAGACTTCCTGGATACACACTGTGATTAGACACAAAAAGGAGTTACGCCAGAAACCAGCAATATGCAATATGAATAATATGTTGTTTCATACTGTTCAAATACAGCTTTTGATTTGATATGGCAATAATGGTTTCATTAATTGATATATTTTTCAGTATTTGTAGCAAATCCACAACGGGTTTTACAGCAATAAACACAGTTAAGCAGAACCGTGAATAGGCCTACATTAGTACATGATTAATGAGCCAATGTCAAGTCATTTAATATGGATTAAATGGGAATGTGGATTATATTAAATTAATATTTGTTTTAAATGAGATGCTTCGTGCTTTTTATACAAAAATGATGCCCTGTATGCTTCAATATTTAAGCACAACAGCAATGTTATATTTGATAAATATATTAGTGCTGTCAAATCGATTAATCATAGTTAAACATAAGTATGTTTATATAATATGTGTATGTGTGTATATATATATATATATATATATATATATATATATATATATATATATATATATATATATATATATATATATATAACATTATGACCTAATATTGCGTTGGTCCACCTTTTGCTGTCAAAACAGCCCTGATCCACTAGACCCCTGAAGGTGTGCTGTGGTATCTAGCACCAAGATGTTAGCAGCAGATCCTTTAAGTCCTGTAAGTTGCGAGGTGGGGCTTCCATGGATCGGATTTGTTTGTTCAGCACATCCCACAGATGCTCGATTGGATTGAGATCTGGGGAATTTGGAGGCCAAGTCAACGCCTCAAACTCGTGCTCCTCAAACCATTCCTGAAGCATTTGTGCTTTGTGGCGGCGCATTATCTGCTGAAAGAGCCACAGCCACCAGGGAATACCGTCTCCATGAGAGGCTGGACATGGTCTCAACAATGCTTAGGTAGGTGGGACGTGTCAAAGTAACATCCACATGGATGGAGGACCCAAGGTTTCCCAGCAGAACATTGCCCAAAGCATCACTGCCTCCACCGCCACGCCTTCTTCCCATAGTGCACCTGGTGCCATGTGTTCCCCAAGAAAGTAACACACACACACATCATGTGACGTAAAAGAACACACTCATATAATACATAATTATATAAACACAAACTTTTATATGCAATTCATCGTGATTAATCGATTTGACAGCACTAACAAATATCATATATGTATATATATGTATACTGTGGATTTTTTTAACGTTTTTTTAGTTTTACAGCCTGCACAACAGGATTGGGCTTAAAAAGAAAAAATAAAGAAATCTACAGTTTCATTCTTTATTCTTTAAGTAGAAATAAGATCATAATTTCAAGTTAAACTGATTTGTTTTTGTTTGGGGTTTTTTAACAGCATGATTTTTTAAAATATAAAATATATAATGTGCAGATAATCAGACCAAACCTTAAATGAATATATAGTATTAAATAGAATACATATAATTTATGATTTCTCCCTTTCTTTTAAACCTCTTTGAGAATAAATACTTTCAGAGTATAATAAATCTTTGGCTTTTTTTTGGTCATAAAAATAACAGGATTTATTGTTCCTCGTGGTGAAGGAATCAATTCTTGCACAAGACACATTTTTCCTCATGTATTTATTAATTTGTTTTATTGATTGCAAACAGTAGAGATGACAATAATGATATACAACATTGTAGACAATACACAAAATGCATCATCAATATGTTCAATTTCATCAGAACACAGGAGAGGAGGAAAACAAGTTAGCAATGATTTGCTAAAAAATAATAAAGGAATAAAATAGGAGAAGATGGAAAAAAGACCATAAAAGGTAAGATATTATTAGAGTGTGTACAAATTAAAGTCATTACAAATTGAGGTTGTTTTACTTGCTTTCGTATTTACTGAGGATGAAATCGTGTTAAGGTACATTTTAAATTCTTTTAAAAGAAAAATTGATTTGATTAATTTACATTTATGGATATAGAATTTGCCAAGAAAATCAATTGAATTGATAACAAGCTTTGTTTTTAGTGTGGTCACAGTCAAAGTATCCCAAAATAATAATAATAATAATCCTCATTTATAAATTTGAGTCTCGAGCGGGTGACTCCCTTTGCGCATGCGTCATAATCATGCTGCCGGAAGTAGCAGTCATATGGTATGGAGTGTACATGTGTGGGATCCTGACCTGAACCTCAACTAAAGCAGCAAGAATCATCTGTACATGATGAAGCACGTGTTCCTGACTGGCGTTCCCGGTAAAATGCATCATACATTCACCAAGTAAACACAAAAGTCGTGCATTGTTCTGCATGGAAATGTGAATAAACGCGAATATAATATTCATTTACACTTATAGAAGGTATAGGCATGCTTTTAAAGAGAAGGACTCGTTTAGCATGTTTTTAAACATTAATACTACTATTATTAGTACAAACCTGACACATCTACAGCCCCTCTGAGCTTTGATTTTTAAGTCAAAACTTTTGAAAGGTATGCAAAGTTAATATGCAATTAATTATATTTGATATTAATCAATCACAACATTCTGATCACTGAACCAAGCAACCAATTTCATGCATTATTGTGCTAGGATATAATTTCACCGCATTTTCCTTCTTGCATAAAATAATTTCTAATCAATATTTCACCAATCAATTAATATGTGCATGTAGTAATTTATCTGTTTAATAGCCATGCAGCAAAGATCATTTACAACGGAGCCCCTAAAGCAGGGGGGTCCAAACTTGTTTAAAATGGGGCCAGATTCGCTGTTGTGGACATACCTGGGGGCCATTAATGACATGTTTTGTTTCTTGGAAACATGACAGATTTGACAAAAGCTTGAGCTGATAGTAGTGAGATAGGGCGTACATTTATAGATATTTAACAATATCTGTAAAACTTTCATCAACCAAAAAGTTTTAATGGGTGAAATTAGTTACCGGTAGTTAATTAGTTGAAAAAAGTTAGAACTCTATTCTTATTTAAATTGAATAAGTGCTCTATTTAGATCACCACAGGTAAAACCAATACTTTTTTTACTTGGTATTTCTGTCTTTTTTCCAGTCCAAATATCTAAAAATTCTTACCGGATGCTTTTACTAAGGAAAATTAAAAATGTTCTTGATTCCTGGGGGAAAAAAATCTAAATGAATTGAGTTTTTGCTTGAAACAAACTAAATTATCTGCCAATGAATTAGAAAAATAATCTTGTTTCGGTTTGGGACAAACAAGAAACAAGATTCCAAACAGAAACATTATTTTTCTTACCCCGTTGGCAGATATATTTGCTTGTTTTAACCAAAAACTCACTTCAATTTCATTTTATTTTCCAGAAAATAAGAAAAAATATCTAATGTCATTTAACTTATCGAGAAAAATGCATCTTGATTAAAGAATTTTTAGATATATTTATACTAGAAACCAGACAAAAATACTAAATGACAGCATTTTTTGCAGTGCACACAAGGCAAAAAGTAAAAAAAAAAAATTCTATATCTAGAATGGCTTTAAGGTATTTAGTCGATAAACATATAAATACAAATGCACAAAAATTACAGTTTATAACAAAAATATTAACCTACATTTTTGACAAATGACCACGGTTAAAGGTAGTGTAACCACAGTAAACCCATGATAAATGTTGGTGAATTGTTGTTTGAAAAGTATTTTAACTGAATCGACTGATTTGCACGTTAGTGTTGTTGATTAAGTCAGTGCTGTTAAACTGGATTTTAATTAAATCACAGAGAGATTTGCAGCTTGTACCGGAGACCTCAGCGCCGAACTCGAACACTTCTCAAGGTCTGTTTAGTGGGCGCGTGATCGAGACTCAGCAGGTAAACACATTTGTTCAGAGCATAGAGGTTCAGGAGCTTGCGAGTTGCGCAGAGCACAAGTACCGTTGTTTCTTTCCGCTTTTGGTGCTGTTTTCCTGGCCTAAAATCTAGTACTGCCACCTTGCGTTGACATCGTGAAACTGCACGATTTGTAAATTATCCGTGGCGGGCCACATATTTTAATAGACATGCTGCGGGCCGTTTGAAATTCAACCCCGGGCCGTATTTGGCCCGCGGGCCGGACTTTGGACACCCCTTCCCTAAAGGGACACGATGGTGGGAAAATCTCTAAATGTCTTTTAAGTCAAAAGCATTGCCAAATAATCTTTTCTTCCATTTCATATTAGTTTTCTTCTCCATGTCCCTTTAGGGGCTCCGTAATTTACAGTCAGATGGTCATTATGGTCATTCAGATGGTCATTAAAAGTGTCTGCTAAATGCATAAATGTATGCATTATCACCAAATAAATCCATTCAAGGTGATTAGTCCAGAATGAAGTGTTTTTCTGTCCCAGGTGTGGGCAAGACGACTCTGGTGAAAAAAGTGTGTGAGGCGGTGGCGTCCGCCGGGGTCTCTGTCAGTGGATTCTACACAGAGGAGGTCCGAGAGAGAGGCAGGAGAGCGGGCTTTGATGTGGTCACACTCACGGGTGATCGAGGACGTCTGTCCAGGCTCAGGTATCGTCTCGGTCTCTCCATCAATCAGCCGCTGCTCTTGTGTTTTAGTGCCGTCTCATCCTCTAACACACACACACACTCTCTGTTTGATCCCAGCACTGAATCGGCCGCAGGTGGACGAGAGTACAGGGTCGGACAGTACGTGGTCGATCTTCAGTCGTTTGAGAGTCTCGCGCTCCCTCTTTTCAGAAACGTATGTATGGATGGATGATATAAACAACCTGCATAATAATCTGCTCATAATTTAGTGGATTTTCTTATCTAAACTGATGTATGATATACAAAATGCATGTTATTTTTTATTTAGTACTGTCCTGCATAAGATATTTTACATAAAATATGTTTACATATAGTCCACAAAACAAAAATGTATACATTTTTAATAAATAAATTAATACATTTATGCAAATTACCCCGAAAAGTTTACATACCCTTGATTCTTAATACTGTGTGTCGTTCCCTGATGATCCACGGCTCTCTGTGTGTGTGTGTGTGTGTGTGTGTGTGTGTGTGTGGTTCTCTGATGATCCACGGCTGTGTGTGCGTGTTCTTGAGTCTCTTGTTTGTCCTGAGCAATTCAACTGACCAAACCTTCTGCAGTTTTCCAGTAGGGCTGCACGATTATTCGAAATCGAACCGGAAGAGAAAAATTGTAAAGTGGGCAATTATAAAGTGGGTCCGTTGTGTTTCAGTCCCTCATTTGTCCTCAGTGTGAAAAGATGGATCTCAAAATCATGCAGCCATTGCTGGAGAGAGTTCAAATGTGCAAAAGATGCTGGAAAACTGAAGAATGTGCAGGACCTGGAGGATTTTTCTGAAGAACATTGGGCACTTTAACTGCTCAGGACAAACAAGAGACTCAAGAAACAAGCCGTGGAACATCAGGGAACACACACACACACAGCTGTGGATCATCAGGTAACACACACACACACACAGCCGTGGATCATCAGGTAACACACACACACAGCCGTGGATCATCAGGTAACGACACACAGTATTAAGAATCAATGGTTCATAAACTTTTGAACGGGGTTATTTTAATAAATTCAGTTTTTTTTTTGTCTTGTGGACTATATGTAAACATATTTTATGTAAAATATCTTATTCAGGACAGTACTAAATAAAAAAATAACATGCATTTTGTGTGATCCCTCTTATTTAGTTAAAATGATTAACATTTTCACAGATGTGGTGTGGGGTGTGTAAACTTTTGAGTAAGACTGTACATTGAAAATGTACAAATAGTTACAAAGAAACTGCATGTAACATTGAATTAAATGTGACATTTTAATGTAGAAAAACTGACCTGACACAAAGCAAAAGATATTTAACAGAATCTTTACCATCTTTAACATACAAAAAGTGGGTTTGGAGGCTTTTGAGGTCCAAAAAGCACCATAAAAGGAGTCCATACAACTTCTGTGCTATATTCATCGTGTTCTGACACCACACAATAGACCTTAATCAGTGTAGCGCCATATTTAAGTTTTGACAGGAATAAAAACGAGGGTTAGAAATACAGGTGTTCAATGGATTGTAGTGTTGTTTAAAAACACAATATCCAAGAACCACTAGAACAATGTTATATATTTTGTTGACTTGTGTACTTACATTATCCTAAATGTTTCCAAGAATGTTTAAATCCAGAGAAATAAGCTATTTTATCCAGGACATGGACCGTGTCCGTGCATCGGCTATCAATGACATCATACCCGAGTTACCCTCGATTTCTGTTTTATTGTGTAGAAACCATGGGAACACCAAAGAAGCTTTAAAGGTCCCATGGCATGACATTTTCATTTTATGAGGTATTTAAACATTAATATGAGTTCCCCTAGCCTGAATATTGTCCCCAAGTGGCTAGAAATGTTGATCGGTGTAAACCGAGTTTGGGTGTCTTTCTCTGCCTTTGAGAAAATGACAGCCCAGACGAGCTGATCTTGAATTCCCCTGTTATGACGTCATAACAGGAACGGTTACCTCCCTTTCCTCAGCCCAGAGAATTTGGCACGCCCATGCGAGCGCCATGTTTGTTTGTCCTCGAGAGATCATGGCTTGTGAACGAGTGAATGCTGGCAGTTTCTCAGTGTTTGGATGTACAAATGAAAACAGAAGTCTTTCTTCAGTTCCTTCTCATCTGTGATCAGTGATTTCTGACGTGTAGCTAATTATTCAAGTTCACACAGAACTTTATTATTCGTGCTGCGTCTTCTCTCTCTCTCTCTCCCGACAGAACAGTGTTTTCTATCTTGTGAGTCAGTGTTTTTGTATGTCCTCGTTTCGTCTATCTGTTCTAAAATGTGCATACAGTCGTGAGTTTCTGCTCAACATCGGCAGAGCCACATCTTTAGAGATAAACTTCACACACGCCGAAGCTCGGGCTGCACTGACCGGTCGGCCTTCAACATCACTGACCCCCAGTACTGCATCTGGCCCACAGCGGAGGCACCAAACGCGGCGTGAGATTAAGCAGAAGGGGGGTAAGCGTGAGGGTGTCCGGGCTAGGCTAGCCAGCTATCCCCACAATAAACTGGATTACATTCGATTACTGCTGTTGTGTAGAACCGATCATCTCCTCTAGAGCAAATAAACATACATTACATCCAAAATGAATCGATATCGGATTGAGATCAGAATGGAATTACTGACGCTTTTCATATGATAGGAAAATATCTAATGCTATAATCAACACTTGTTCTAACTCGTTCATCTCCTGTAATGGTACATTACATGTGTTACAAAGTTGGTAGAATAAGGAGGAAGACGGGCTCGGCGTGACTGGGACTCATGTTTATTCAGAACTCTCAGATACAAACAAAATAAACTTGCGCTGACAGGGCTCTCACAACTCAGTAGATACAATATAACTTTGTTAGCAGTCTCTCCGTCTTTGGTCCATTGATGTTCGGTTCGTGAACGAATCGTTCTTTTGAACCGGTTCTTTCTAGTGAACCGGTCGAACCAGTTCACCAAATCGGACTGAATCGTTCTAAACGGTTTCGCGTCTCGAGTCAGCGCTGATCCATAATTTACTAAAGTTACAAACTTTCTGACATGAGTGACAGTCCCTCCAACTAGAAATAAACTAATAACCTGAAGTATATGCTAGTATATGCTAGTAACTACAACAGTTCACTGAACTGAAACGTGCTGAGAGAACTGATGAGAAGTGACATCCATCTCTCTGGCACAGCCTTGTGCCTAGTAGACCTCGCTAAACCACGCCCCCTCCGCTCATTTCAAATGCAAAGATGTCAGCCAATCACAACAGTGGGCGTTTTTACTGAAGTCTCACAGCAGACACTCCCCTTGAAACTGGGCATTCAGCCAGAAGGCAAACATCAGTACAGAAAAAATGCAAATAAATTATGACATTTTATGATGTAAAAATCATACTAACAATTTAAGTACACCTCAGAAATCATTATAAAATAAAAAATCCATGCCATGGGACCTTTAATATATTGTGCGTTTTATTAGACAAGTGAACAACTGTTAATACATTAATGGATACATTCATGGACAGAAAACGAATCATTGTTCTCCACCTCAAGACAGTTAGTCTTATTGTTTAAATCTGGTTTTCTTGATTTACCGTGAGTAACATGTTTTACCAGGCCTAATTTTGATCCAGCTCACTGCAGTGTGAACAAGTGTCTCACAGAGTAGCACACTCAAATAATGTAACTAATATGATAAAACAGCGCTGCGTTATCCCGGGTTGGGCGATGTCTACAGTGAAACATCGCGATGGACGACATCCGGGGTTGTGTTTGAGTCATTTCCTGAACACATGCTAAGTGGTGCCAATCAAAACACACTGGGCTAGCTAACCAATCACAGCACATTTCGTATTTCGGAAGGAGGGGCTTAATTGAAATGGGTGTGGTCGAGCCAGACTGGGGAGAGAGGAGCTGTAATAATGTAAAATATGTGACAAATTATGTTTTTTGAACAATCACACAAGCATTTTCTAGTAGGCTACACCGCAAAAACTAAATCAAGACTTCATAAAAGGGCATAACAGGACCCCTTTAATTACACAAAGATCAAGGCAAATTTGACTTCTCATGTCTTGACCTCTTTAAGTTCTTGTTCATTGGAAGTGTGTGATAGGAAAATTTATGAGTCAGTCATTTGAACTCAGGTTTGAACTTCCATATCTTCACCACTATGCTACCATCATACACAAACGGGGTTTTGGTTTCCTTGCCACTGTTGCCTCTGGCTTGGCGTGCTCAGTTGGGCACATTAGATTTATTTGGATATTTAGTTGAAAAATTTAATTATTAAACTAAATTAACCATATAAACTAAATTACTGATCTAAAGCCCACACTGCCACTGTATGATAATTGAAATGAACTGATGACATCACCATTTTCTCCAGAATGGCTATACGGCTGAATAAAATTGTTGCATTATTTTCCTGTTTAACACTGTAAAGCTGCTTTGAATCAATCTGCATTGTTAAAAGCTCTATATAAATAAAGTTGACTTGACAAACACATATTTCATCTGTCTGTGAGCCATAGTCATGCATTCCTGACTGACACGTTTAGTGTGTCTGGAGCCAGAGCCTTCATGCTCATCAGGCTAGTTAGCGTAGGATGAGCCCTGAAACCTTTGAATGAACTTCAGCGTTATTTCAGTATCATTATGACAGCGTCATAGTTTTTATTCATATTTTGAATTGGTTTTTATTTTATATTTTCCATTTTAATTTTAAAGTTTTGGTAATTGTTTGTCATTTTTAATATTTTTGTATTATGTCTTAAAGTTAAGTACAGTCCACTTGGATATTTAAGTTGTTTCAACTTAATTTACATTAAAATGACTTAAGAAATGAGTTGAAGCTTGTATAACTAATAACAAAATAAGTTAAGCAGCTGTTTTCATGAGTTAAATTAGTGTAAATGCATATGTTGTCATAATTTTCTGATCATATCACAACAATGTGATGCATTTAACACAATAGAAGTACAACCATCAGTTATCAACACCATGAAACATTATGACTAAAGAATAATTCTGGCATGACAAACGCAGCATGCATATTAATATGAACTCAGAGATGTAATTGTGAAAGTGAGATTGAGAGTTGTGGAGGAGGGGGACTTCATTGCACAAATAATACATTACTTTTATGATCATAATAAATGTTTTTTGGAGCTTGGTGGCCATCGTCACGGTCTGGTTGAAAATCATAACGGTGACGCTGTAAATGCAGAAAGTTTGTTAAACATGTTGAGATTTGAGGTTCATTGTCTGGTGTCCTTATCAAACAGATGTGTGAGGGACGCGGGAGGGTGTTTGTCATCGATGAGATCGGAAAGATGGAGCTGTTCAGCCAGGCGTTTATCCGTGCGGTGAGACAGACTCTGGACAGCTCCAGCTGTTCAATCCTGGGCACCATCCCTGTTCCTAAAGGAAAACCTCTCGCGCTGGTGGAGGAAGTGCGCAGCAGACAGGACGTCAAGATATTTATGGTAAAAATGTTCACTGGAATTTTCCATGCAAACATCCTTGGTACCTTTCATTTAAACTTAGACCTACTGTAGAGAGACACTGCAGATGGAAAACACTATAGTTCGTTCTTGTCCTGTTCGGAAATCATAATTGCAGTTTTTTGGCTTTTAGTATGAATATTTAGCCTTACTGGATATAAATTTTGTTCATTTTGAACAGAAAAAAAGTTGCATAGTGTATATTTAACGGGATTGCATTAATGAAATTGTGAATTGTTTCACAAATGGAATGCATAAATCTTAAATTTACGTCAATGTTTATTTTCAATCACCAAAAGTGCAATGCACAAAGTTCCCCAAAAGATATATTATGCATGCTGGCCTATACAAAAAGGAAAATGGAAGTGTGGCTACTTTTAAGCGTTCATCCGTGAGTCATTGCCCTGTGTGTCTAGACCAGTCTGTGATGAATCCAGGCGTGTGGAAACATACGGTGTGAACTCCAGGTTTACACGTGTTGTGCGCTGATATGATGGTTGATAACATATTGCTTATTGTTTGGTCTGTATGGAATCTGAGCCCACATCAACAGAAGCTCCACAGATTTCAAACTTGCATTGTTCATCAAATTCTAAGCATTCCACAATTCCTTGTTTATTTATTCAGTGTTTTGAGAAATAAGTGTTTAAAGGGGCTATATGTAAGAATGGCTTGTTTTATTGGCAGTGTGTGAACAGAACATATGATCACGCAGCACATATTTACATATTCATCTAAACGTCGCTCTCAGCAGCGTCTTGATGTTTGTTAACAGTATATCACTGCAAAGGTATTTCCAACATCTTTTTACCTTTAAACGAAGAACAAAAGAACTTTGGCGTGAGTATATCGGGGCTTTGAATCATGTTCCCTGCGTCCCGTTGTCCATCCATCCTAAATAGTATGAGAGTTTAGAATAAGTGTCTCCCAATGCATAGTATGTTGAAAAGAGTATGTCAAAAGTCCCCAGATGGTCTACTATTTCCTGTAGATTTTGTAGTGTGGATCTGTGCACACTGTAACGGCTAATAATGCTCATAACCCATTGCACTTTGGAGGAGGATTTGGTTCAGAACTACAAATATGAGTAAAAAAACCCTACAAAACATGGCGGATATGAGCAACCGACAGTGAGAGGTTTAGATAAAGGTTTGAGTGATAAATCAAAGTTTAACCTGATAATCATGTTCCCCGCATCCCAATGTCCATACTATCCATCCTAAATAAAAGTCCACATTGTTATTGCAGATGAAATATGTTATCCATTATGTGGACTTTCATAAAGATTTGTTTGGCTATTAACTTTTAAATGCATTAATATGAGAAGTTCTTCGCATGAAAGACCCACGACTGTAGATCGACGTGCTAAAAAATGTCTCTTTTACAAGATTAAATGAAATGTGGAGGATTTTAAAGGGATAGTTCACCCAAAAATGAAAATTAGCCCATGATTTACTCACCCTAAAGTCATCCTAGGTGTATATGACATTCTTGAGTTGAAAAGGTGTAGTGCCTCTCGCAGTTCAAAATGCTTATGCTACGTCTGACGAGTGTAACTGGTGTGCAATGTCGTCAGACGTAGCGTAAGCATTGTGTGGAGCGGTTATATGATGGATAGATGCACTTGTATGGACTTCAAAAACGAAACAATTCACTGCCATTATAAAGCTTTGAAGAGCCAGGACTTTTTTAATATAACTCAAATTGTATTAGTCTGAAAGAAGAATGTCATATACACCTAGGATGACTTGAGGGTGAGTAAATCATGGGGTCATTTTCATTTTTGGGTGAACTAACCCTTTAATCTGTGACAAGATGATTGACACGCCCATTTACAGTGACAGGATGCAGGATGTCCCAAACGCTTGTCTACCGGTACTCTTTCTTCACAAAAATACTTCTAGGACATAGTACAAGCAGGTGAAAGAGTGTGAGCATGAGCATTACGTGTCTGGCTGCAGTTCATTTAACGGCCACCGGTGTCGCTAATAACAAGGGTTTCTGAATTCTACATATAGCACCTTTAAAAGGAACACGGCACTATTTTTGAAAATAGGCTCATTTTCCGTCTCCCCTAGAGTTAAACAGTTGAGTTTTACTGTTTTCGAATCCGTTCAGCCGATCTCCGGGTCTGGCGATAGCACTTTTAACATAGCTTAGCATAGATCATTGAATCTGATTAGACCGTTAGCATCTCGCTTAAAAATGACCAAAGAGTTTCAATATTTTTCTTATTTAAAACTTGACTCTTCTGTAGTTATCGTGTACTAAGACCGGTGGAAAATGAAAAGTTGTGATTTTCTAGGCCAATATGGTTAGGAACTATTCTCTCATTCCTGCATAATCAAGGAACTTTGAGCCGTACCATGAGTGCAGAGGCGCAATGATATTACACAGCGCCTGAAAATAGTCCCCAGCACGCTCCCTGTGCAAGCAGGTTGTCACGTTGGTTGACAGAAGTACGTCTATTTCCAGGCGGAGTTGGAAAATGAGCCCATTTTCAAAAATAGTGGCATGTTCCTTTAACTAATTTAGCAGTGCTACATTCACTTTATTATGCTGTCTGCTACCAATATATACAATAAAGAGCCACATTTCACTGTATAGATCCATTCTACAGACAATTAGCAAAGACAGTTTGAAATGCGTCGTTTAACTTCAATGTTTCACATGTGACATGCAATTATAGTTCCTACAGACATGGAATTTTTAATTTTTATTTTTAAATTGTATATTTTTAATTGCCAAGCTTGGAAAAGTCTGATTTATAGGCTTCTAGTTATTGATCCACTAGAACCTGCTCTTTTAGAGTGCAAACTCTATGAAATTATATTTCAAGTCTTATTAAAATCACAAACAACTGGGAAAAATCATGTAAACTTGAGCTGGGAACAGTTCAGCCCTTATTTTTGCTCATTTCATAATTGCTCATCGTTTTCTTCAGAAAATTCCAGTTAAGTTCTGCGGTCTGTTTCCTCCCACAGGTCACAAAGGAAAACAGAGACACGATCTTTGATGACATTGTGTCTGCTGTTCAAGAGTGCCTGAAGTAAGCGAGGAGGAGGAACTGATAAACTACTGATAATATATTTCTTAAGTCAACCAGCCCTTCAAGTGCTCCATTCTTTTAATATAGTGCAGCGTGTCACACGTGTTAAATACATGCATGTGAATGAGCTTCTCCCTCTCAAACACGCCTCATAATGGATCGACCTCTGCATTATTGATTGGGAGCAAGTGCACTGGAGGAAGGGAGCGTGAGAGCCACGGATACTGTGGATGAAGACGAGATGATGCCCCTGTGAACAACCGTCAGGCCTTTCAGTTCGATAGAGAGGCCACTGAGGCGCCGACCTTTCCTCTTTCAGAGACGTGCGCTTCCTGTATCTACGTTTCCCATTAAACAGGAAAATAAATTAATATTTGAGAGGACAACACTGTCAGGCTTCCAGATGTTTTATTTATTAAAACAACTCCTTATAATTCCTTGAATATGGAAACGTGCCTCAATATGCCTAAAACAGTCTTTTGTTAAAACACAGAAGGACAAATTTCACTTTTATGGTTCTTTTTTGAATAGGAAAATACTGTTTTGATTCACTAAAACCTTCCTCTGTGCAAAATTAGATTTCAGTGCTACAACTCTTGAAAGAATAACAACATAAATATTGATGGAATAACACCATAAATTTGGCTTTTCCTCACACGAAGCTGTAATATCACTTGGAATGTAGTCATATGAACTACTGTTATGATTTGGGGGGGGGTTCTTTTGTCCTTTTTGGTACTTGACAGTCACTGGTCAATATGTGCTTTTGCCAAGCAATTCTGAAAAACATCTCATGGACAGGTTTTGAATGATATGTTGAGTGTTTCATGAACATACAACATTCCTTAAAACACAAAGTATTAACAGTAATGCATACAGTATTATTAAAAACAATGGTAAAAATTAAGAGTCATTGTGCATGATCACCAGATGGCCAATCCAAAGCTATTAATCTAACCATAACCACTGTTAAAAAATGTGCATATCGACATTAATGCATGTAAAATGAATGATCACAGATGACCATATCTATTAATCCAACAGCTGTTCCCCCCACTTTATAATTTTTCTCACTTTAAGCATTTTAAGCACTGTATTTAACATAAAAATAAGGAATTTAGCCAGAAAGTGCTCGTGTTCAAACTATAGCGTTGTGCTTTTGTGAAATCAAATAAAAAATTCATCTACCATTGCATTTGCATTAATTAGTGAAGATTTCCTCTTACATATGCTGCGATCAGACCTCATTCACAAGCAAAACTCAGCTGCTTTTGTCTGCATAACTATAAATGAGTTTTTGCAGAGATGAACGGGCCAAGGGTCAGTTGGTTAACAGCTTTTCCGAAAGCAAAGGAAGGAGAAAAGGACGCTGCCAGGCGAGATGTGCGTCACAGACGATTCTGTGCCAGTTTGATCTCTGCATTGACATCCAGCATCAGACGCAGGTCTCTGACTCATGAATCATCTGGTGAAGTCTGTGTTTTAGTGTGTATACACATCATATTCTTAGTTACTGCTCATACAGTTTTCAACTAGCATGTAAGGGGTCTCAAAAAGTTTCAATTCAACCTGAAATGACATTCACAGGCTATTTTACTTGCATATTCTCTTGCAAGAATGCGTCTTCTGTGAACGTTCCCCTAAAAAAAATTGTTGAAACATCGCTTTTAAAGTCGGCATGAAATGAAAGTTGTGATCTTTTCTATCCTATTGTGACTATATCCGAGTTAAATGGCTTCTCAAACAAGAAAAATGCTGGACGAGGCTTGATTTTTTTCAGTGGAGAATTGATTGGATGGTCGTGGTTTGCTATTGGTGGATCTGATGTGAGTGACAGGTTGCCCCGCCCTCATCATCAGGAGAGATATTCTGTTTAAAGATTACGAGACGCATGAATTTAACAAAATTATGATGTGCACGGATAAATAATTTATAATAAATGCTGCGATATTCCATAAAAAACTCATTTAGATTTTAATGGTGACTTTAAAAAAAACAACATGTCCAACAATGTCCAATGTTACTTAAATATCGCTGAAAATCTAAATCTTTACTGTTATTAATTGGATCGAACTGATCCAGCACAGAAGCCACGGGACTTGCTGGTTCTGGTAAGGTGTGTTACATTTCTGACACGCTCTCAAAGCGGTGGACCAATCACAACAGTCGTTGGCCAGCTGACCAATGAGAGCAGACTTGACCTTTCAAGTGGTAGGTTTTAAAGAAACTGAAACTTGTTGAAAGTTGTGTCCCAGATGACGCACTATGATGAACTTATACTATGCACTCGACCATAGCCGCGTTTCCACTGCAGGAACTTTCCCCAGGAACTAGGAACTCTGGGGTGGTACTCGGTGTGTTTCGACCGCAGGAACCAGTGTCTAAATGAAGTTTTGGTTTATTATTTCCCCCTCCGATAGTCCCTGCTCGTGAGGTAGTACTTTTTCAAAGTTCGGGAATTTTTGGGGGTGGGACTTGGGCGCTGAACATGCTGATTGGTTGAGCTTACACAGCATTTTATTTCAATTGGCATTTTTAAAAGCCTTTCAAGGTTCGTTCTGCGGTCAGTAAATATCAGTCTTGCTCTTTCTGTCCGATGGCGCGTGTTCGTCTCAGCAATCGCACAGTCAATGCCCGTAATAGCTGATAATAACATACGTTGTCTTATTTTCGAGCTTTCAGAATATGCTTTAGTATCAGTGCTCGTCTCTTTTCCGCCGTTTTGTTAATTACATCTTTAGTAAACCAGTACATAACCAGCAAAAGCAGCGCTGCATGAATCTCCTCCACTTGTTATTGTTGCAGTGTAGCGTAAAAATGATGACTGTCTTTCGCTGACTGGGTGGAGCAGTCACGCGCAGTCCTACATCACCGGACTAATTTGCCTAATCTTCAAGGTACTTTAGACCGCAGTGGAAACGCAGGTCTGGGGGAAAAAAAATTCCTGAAAAAAAGTTCCTGGTACAAATTGTTCCGGGTAATTTAGTTGGAAACGGGGCTTAAGCATGCGAATTGGAACGCACCTTAAAACAGAGTGTTCAGATAGAGGGTGAAAACAGGTGCTGCAACAATTTAAAAGTTATAAGAAAAAGAATCAGTTATTTTAACATTATATCATGTAAATGTATTCTAGTAGACCCCCTGAACACAATTATAAACCTGTCAATTACCATAATAGGGGCCCTTTCATTTTGGAGTTTATGTTTCTGAATTACCATGTGTGTGTATTTGTTCCAAGGCGGCATTTAAGTCAATTTTTGTATGCCCTTCCCTCCATCTCGTTCAATCGGATGTATGTCATTGCTATAAGTGCAAAGTGAGTAATTTGGGACATCAGTCTTGGATGTTAAATGGCAAAACGACCTTATTAAAGGGGTGGTAAACCACAATTTCACTTTTCTAACTTTAGCTAGTGTGTAATGTTGCTGTTTGAGCATAAACAACATCTGCAAAGTTACAACGTTCAATGTTTAAAGCAAAGGGTGATATCTGCTTTTAAAGAAATCAATTTCTAAGGACTACAGCAAACGGCCGGTAGGGACTACTACACATTCCTCCAGGGTCTCTGACATCACCAGCCCCAATATTTACATAAACCCCTCCTCCGAGAATATTAAATAAGGGGGGGGGGGGGGGGGCGAGGCCATTTTGTATCGCTGCAGGGAAGCGTTGTCGTGGTATAGTTAGTAGGCGAAACGAAGCGCTGTTATTTTCATCCGGATTGCAGGTCCACTTTGTTCAGCCTTCCTAGGAACGGTGGTGCGTTGCAGTGCGTTTAACATACAGTATGTTATATGCATGTGTGTATGAGACAGAGGGGAACACGGTCGCATTTGCAGCAGATATATGCTGGCCATCATAAATCAAAGCACGAGACAGACAGGGGTCGGAGGAGAAGACCGGAAAATGTGACAGAATGGACAATATTCGTCTGTATTTGCAATACACGAGCCGCGGTTCAGCTGCGCGAAACAAACAGTGTGAATACACAACGGGCGCGCGCGGCTCCCGCTGCACATTTCACGGAGGAAAGCTTCCACAATCTTCTCGAGTTCAATGAAGGAATCGCACAACGGCTTGTCCTGAAAGATGGATTTAAAAACAGAAGCTGTTTACGGGCCACAACCTGTAAGTATGATTTATTTTTCGTCGATGTGTTTTCCTGTAATAGTTCGTATTGTTAATTGTACGTTGTAGCAAGGAAGTAAACATGACAATGCTGTTTGGCTCTGCAAACCAGTTTGTTAAATGCTCATTCATACTTAACGTTATCCGACAAACACCTAACGTTACAAACTTTTTTTTAAATCTCAACAACGAACTTGGCATTAGTGTAAATTATTCTTTGATTAGAGCTTTTATGTATTGTTTATCTACAGGCATGCTAAACATGGTTCTGTGTTTGATTTGCCTACTAGTAAAGCCAATGTTTAGTGTTCGTTCTTGCGACAGATATTTGGCTATAATCGTTCTAAAAATACAAAAGTAACAGTGGCATTCAGTAGCGATCACTATAGATCCGCAGTCAGGTTCTGCTTGATCATCTTCACAAAAATTGTCTGGGTCTGATTCGGGCTCAAATTGGTATGGTTTTATTGACGCCATTGTACTACCCAAAGCACAGTCTACCGGTAAAGGTAAGGGGCGTGACGTTTCCGACAAACGTGCACTAGGCGGTTAGCGAATCACAACACACTGGGCCAGCTAACCAATCTGAGCCCATTGCGTATTTTTGAGGGACTGGCTTCATACAACCCAGAAACCATCAGACCGTTTTTAAAAGGAGGGACAGAGCAGTGTAGAATAAAGGTAAAATATATGAAAAATAATGATTTTTTTTTTAAACGAAGCATGAACACGTTATAGTGCACCCCACAAACACAATTTAAGCCTTCGAAAGAATATGTTTTACCACCCCTTTAAATGACATGGTTGAGTGCATAGTATAAGTTCATAGTGCGTCATCTGGGACACAACTTTCAACAAGTTCTAGTTTCTTTAAAACCCACCTCTTGAAAAATCAAGTCTGCTCTCATTGGTCAGCCGGCCAAAGTCTGTTGTGATTGGTCAACCGCTTTGAGAGCGTGTCAGAAATGTAACACACCTTACCCTAACCGGCAAGTCCCACGGCTTTGGCTTCCAGGTCAGTTTGATCCCGAGTTCAATTAGTTACAGTAAAGATTTCGATTTTCAGTTGTGTTGTTACCATTAAAATCTAAATTCGTTTTTTTTATGGAATATTGCAGCATTTAATATAAATAATTTATCCATGCACATCATAATTTTGTTAAATTCATGTGTCTCGTAATTTTTAAACAGAATATCTTCCCCTCCCTCCTGCAGCGACATCTCTTCTTTTCTCTGATGATGAGGGCGGGGCAACCTGTCACTCACATCAGATTCACCAATAGCAAACCACGACCATCCAATCAATTCCCCACAGACAAAATCAAGCCCCGCCCAATATTTTTCTTGTTCGTGAAGCCATTTAACTCGGATATAGTCACAATGTACATCATTGCACAAGTGCCCACTACTGGCGGAACCTTTGAAATGTGTTTAAATGGAATCCACAATGGCGCTGATTTATTATTCATAAGTGAGTTTATATGTTGCGGGTCTGTCCAAATAAACTTCCCTCGCCCACTTTAAGTTGACCGCACTTCAAAATGGCGACAGGGAAGTGTTTAGGGAAGTTCGCAAGTGTATGTCTAAAAGTGGAGTTAAATGAAGTCCAGGTCATTTGAAGGGTGAAGGGCTGCAGAAGGCCAGACAGATTGAGAAGGGGATTGTGCGGAGTTGTGGCTGTCAGGGGACTGGTGAGGGTCACCCCGTTGCCGTTCTCTTCAAGGCAGTGCCAATCGCCTGCAGCGGCAGCACAGATGGATTATATAATAGTGCTGACGGGGACCGTGCCAATGCCTGTCCCGTACCTCACCCACTGCGACGGCCAGCTCTGCCAGAGACGCCTGACCCATTATGCATCTGTGTTCCTCCCTTTATCTAAGCTCATGTCTTCTTGCATAACAAACCAGTGAATAACATACCTTGGGAAATAGATGTAACCATGAATAAAGGAATACGTTTCACATGAAAGAGCAATAACATTCAGTTAAGTAGACATATAAAGACTAACTTTACTAATATAAGACTATATAACTATAAACACGGTAAGCCATGTCATCATCTCCCGTCATTGTCACTTGCAAGGCATGTTGCATGTTTAGAATAGGCTTCTGCTTTGGTGAACAGGGCTTCACATGTGATAAATGTAAGGAGATAGGCTGACGGAGAAGATTTCAGAATTAGAAACACGCATTCATACTTTATCTGAGAGTAGTGAGGATGTAACAGCTTTAGACACTGATTTGGATGCAAATAGCTTAGTGAACTCTGTACATTCTTCGGTTCCGGCTGCAGGGCCCCCGCAGCAGGGAAACTGGGTGACAGTGAGACGGCATATTTGCGGATCTAAAAACCGCGCCAGAGCGCCTGACATCAAAGCAAATTTAAAAGTGTTGGCTAAAGCTAAACGTAAATTCTCTAAGATTATTATTCACGTCGGCACTAATGATGTTCGACTTCGCCAGTCGGAGATCACCAAAATTAACAGTAAAGAGGTGTGTGAACTTGCTAGTACTATGTCAGAGGCTGTTTATTGTTCTGGACCGCTCCCTGTTAAAAGGAGTGATGAGATAGACAACCAGCCATTGAGTGATGATAGTCTGCTAACTAAGTGGTGTCTGCAAAAAAAACCTCCTGGGGTGGTTCCGCTCTTCTCTCTAGTAATTTGGCACATAGTCTTAGAGCTAAACCTTGACTTACTAGGGCCCAGGTCAGGAAGCAGACAAACTGGCTAAACCGACCGTCTGCTAGCTGTCTCACGTCACCGGAGTCAGATAAATCCCAGCACATAGAGACTCTTTCACCTAGATATTATCATATAGAGACTGTGTCTGTTCCCCGAATTAGTAAATACATAATGATATATGTAATGATATCATTACAGATAATAATCTAGATGTGCTGTGGTTGACAGAAACCTGGCTAAAACCTGACGACTACATTACTTTAAATGAGTCCACCCCCCAAGATTATTGTTATAAACACGAGCCACGTCTGAAAGGTAAAGGGGGAGGGGTTGCTGTAATTTATAATAATATCTTCAGTATTACTCAGAAGTCTAGTTTCAAATATAATTCCTTCGAAGTTTTGGTGATTAATGTAACATTATGTAGTGTACATGATAAAACCTGTTTAACATTTGTGTTAGCTACTGTATACAGGCCACCAGGGCATAATACAGACTTTATCAAAGAATTTGCTGATTTTCTATCAGAGTTAGTACTGGCCGTAGATAAAGTACTAATTGTTGGGGATTTTAATATCCATGTAGACAACGCAAAAGACTCATTGTGATTAGCATTTAAAAGACATTCTAAACTCTATTGGAGTTAGGCAACATCTGTTAGGACCCACTAATCGCCATAATCATACTTTAGACCTAATATTGTCACATGGAATAAATGTTGATACTGTTGAAATTCTGCAGCAGAGTGATGACATCTCAGATCATTACCTAGTATCATGTATACTTAATTTAGCTAAGGTTGCAAAGCCGCCCCCTCACTTCAAAAATGGCAGGAAAATCACTGCCGCCACTAAAAGATTGCTTTTTAAAAAATCTTCCTCATCAGTATCATCTCCTCAGCATCCCAGATAGCATAGAAGAACTCGATGTTGCAACAGAAACTATTGACTCTCTCTTTTCCAGTACTTTAGACACTGTCACTCCTCTGTGCTTAAAGAAGATTAAAGAAGATCGTCCAACGCCGTGGTACAACGAACACACTCGGGCCCTTTTAAACAGCAGCCAGAAAAATGGAGCGCAGCTGGAAGAAAACAAAACTAGAGGTCTTTCGTAATTTGTGGAAAGAGCACATGATCGCACATAGAAAGGCCGTAAAAACTGCTAGATCTGCTTATTTCTCGACTCTCTTGAAAGAAAACAAACACAACCCAAGGTATTTATTCGAAACAGTAGCTAAATTAACCAAAAATAAAGCTTCAACTTCTGATGTTTGTAAACAGCACAGCTGTAATGACTTTATGAACTTCTTTACATGTAAGATTGATAATATTAGGAAGAAAATTTTAACCATGCCGCCGTCTACTACAGTATCACATCAGACAGAGCATTGTAGTGTCACTGAGGAAAAATTACACTCATTCACTGCTATAGGAGAAGAAGAATTGACTAAACTCTTTAAATCATCAAAATCAACAACATGTATGCTTGACCCTGTACCGACTAGGCTATTAAAAGAGATGCTACCAGAGGTCATAGATCCTCTTCTTAATATCATTAATTCATCTTTGTCATTAGGATATGCACCGAAAACGTTTAAGTTGGCTATTATTAAACCACTTATTTAAAAAAACGCAACTTGATCCTACAGAATTAGTCAATTATAGACCAATCTCAAATCTACCCTTTCTGTCAAAAATACTTGAAAAGGCAGTGTTTTCACAATTAAGTTCATTTTTAGAAAGAAATGGTATCTGTGAGGATTTCCAGTGAGGATTTAGACCGTATCATAGCACTGAGACTGCTCTCATCAGAGTTACAAATGATTGACTCTTATCATCCGATCGTGGCTTTATCTCTCTATTAGTGTTACTCAATCTTAGCGCTGCATTCGATACTATCGACCACAACATTCTTTTGAATAGACTCAAAAATTATGTAGGCATTAGTGGAATTGCTTTGTCATGGTTTAAATCATACCTATGTGACCGTTATCAGTTTGTAGTAGTAAATGAAGAGATGTCACACCGATCACAAGTTTAGTATGGAGTACCGCAAGGCTCAGTGCTAGGACCGCTGCTCTTCAACCTGTATATGCTACCACTGGGAGATTTCATTAGGAAGCATGGCGTTAGTTTTCATTGTTATGCTGACGATACTCAGCTCTATATTGCTTCACGCCCTGACGAAACGGACGTTAAGTGTGTTGCTATACGATTACTAGGATGTTTTGGGTGGTTTCCATGGTGTTGCTATGCAGTTTGCTAAGGCATTCTGAGGGGATGTTAGTGTGTTGCTATGCGATTACTAGGATGTTTTGGGTGGTTTCCAGGGTGTTGCCATGCAGTTTGCTAAGGCATTCTGAGGGGATGTTAGTGTGTTGCTATGCGATTACTAGGATGTTTGGATGTTTTGGGTGGTTTCCAGGGTGTTGCTATGCAGTTTGCTAAGGCATTCTGAGGGGATGTTAGTGTGTTGCTATGCGATTACTAGGATGTTTTGGGTGGTTTCCAGGGTGTTGCTATGCAGTTGCTAAGGCATTCTGAGGGGATGTTAGTGTGTTGCTATACGATTACTAGGATGTTTACGGTGGTTTCCAGGGTGTTGCTATGCCGTTTGCTAAGGCATTCTGAGGGGATGTTAGTGTGTTGCCATGCGATTACTAGGATGTTTTTGGTGGTTTCCAGGGTTTTGCTATGCAGTTGCTATGGTATTTTGGGTGGTTGCGTTGCTAGGATGTTGCAATGAAGTTGCTAAGGCATTCTGAAGGGCTGTTAGTGTGTTTCTATGCAATTACAATAATTGGGGGGGGGTTCCAGGGTGTTACTATGCAATTGCTAGGATATTCTGGGTGGTTGCTATGTCATTGCTACGCAGTTGCTAAGGTGTTCTGCATGGTTGCTATGTCATTGCAATGCAATTGTTAAGTAGATGTTAGCGTATTGATATGCTGTTGCTAGGGAATTGTGAGGGGCTGATAGCATGATGCCATGTGATTGCTAAGATGTTTTGAGTGGTTTCCAGGTTGTTGCTATGCAGTTGCTTGGGTATTTTGGGTGTCTGCATTGCTAGGATGTTGCTATGCAGTTGCTAAGGCATTCTGATGGGCTGTTAGTGTGTTGCCATGCGATTACTAGGGTGTTTTGGGTGGTTTCCAGGTTGTTGCTATGCAGTTGCTTGGGTATTTTGGGTGGCTGCAGTGCAAGGATGATGCTATGAAGTTGCTTAGGCATTTTGAGGGGCTGTTAGTGTGTTGCTATGTGATAACTGGGATGTTTTGGGTGGTTTCCAGGGTGTTGTATTCTAAGTGGTTGCATTGCATTGTGTTTCAGTTGCTAATTAAAATAAAATGGCAAAATAATTCCACATTTCTATGACATTCTGCTCTCTAGAATCTGTCGCTCCTTCAATATAGGCTAAGTAAGATCTGTTTAATGGTGTGATTGGTGTGTTTGATCGCTTAAAAAAAGTATTTGCTTTATATTTTGAGGTAATATTAGACTACTAAGTTTCTGCATAAATGTCGACTCATTCTCTTTTAGTTGGACTAATAGCATTTAACATCAGATCATCATTACACCCAAGGATTTTGTATCCTGTTTTTTTTTATTCATTTTCCTCTAAAACGGCTTTCAGTGCCGTTCCCTTGTGCCCACTAAAGAGGAGTTTAGCCTCAGCGAAAATGGACAAAAGCAATTTCTAGAAGTCTACTTTATCTTAGCTTGCAGAACAGCTTTGGTCATAACCACGAGCGTATGCCCATAAGAGCCCCTCCATCCGGTGCCAACACATACAGATGGTGAGGAGCGCGTGTATGTGTGTGTATTTCTCCACTCATTGACAGATCCGTCAACACAAAGCTTTACTGAATAAGCATGTTTGGACGCCTTCGAATCGGCTTTCATTTCCATATCGCTGACATGCATTCAGAGAGGGCAGACGCTAAATGTCCAACCCCTCCCTGAATGAAGCCCGGGGGGGGGGGGGGGGGGGGGGTTTACACAGTCTCGGGCTTATAGAAAAGAGCGAGGGGGCTTTTATGAGCACCCTTTTAATATATTATAATGTACAACAAGCTTCCTCACACATTGAGATGAATCTCAACAGACAGGCGTGCAGCCAATTAACCAATGGCTCAGAATACAACAAATGAGAGATGCACTCTGAACAAAGCAGAATATAGAGTGAGGCGGCAGCATAAAGTCTAAGATAATGAATGAGTTAATGCATAAAAGATAGACTTCGGAAATTAAAGCCAGCACAATATTTTGTTCAAAGGGTGGAACAGATTTCAGGGGTCTTAAAATGTGTTTTTCAAAAGGTGAAAGCTGTTTCATCTTAATGTTAATGATAATTCCAATAAAATAATTGTATGCAATATACAGTGTATATATATATATATATATATATATACACACACCTAAAGGATTATTAGGAACACCATACTAATACTGTGTTTGACCCCCTTTCACCTTCAGAACTGCCTTAATTCTACGTGGCATTGATTCAACA
Organism: Romanogobio albipinnatus; assembly: GCA_023566225.1. Lineage (NCBI taxonomy): Eukaryota > Metazoa > Chordata > Actinopteri > Cypriniformes > Gobionidae > Romanogobio > Romanogobio albipinnatus. The sequence continues at coordinate 4,847,004 of CM042258.1, forward strand.
AGGTGCTGAAAGCATTCTTTAGAAATGTTGGCCCATATTGATAGGATAGCATCTTGCAGTTGATGGAGATTTGTGGGATGCACATCCAGGGCATGAAGCTCCCGTTCCACCACATCCCAAAGATGCTCTATTGGGTTGAGATCTGGTGACTGTGGGGGCCATTTTAGTACAGTGAACTCATTGTCATGTTCAAGAAACCAATTTGAAATGATTTGATCTTTGTGACATGGTGCATTATCCTGCTGGAAGTAGCCATCAGAGGATAGGTACATGGTGCTCATAAAGGGATGGACATGGTCAGAAACAATGCTCAGGTAGGCCGTGGCATTTATGATGCCCAATTGGCACTAAGGGGCCTAAAGTGTGCCAAGAAAACATCCCCCACACCATTACACCACCACCACCACCACCAGCCTGCACAGTGGTAACAAGGCGTGATGGATCCATGTACTCATTCTGTTTACACCAAATTCTGACTCTACCATCTGAATGTCTCAACAGAAATCGAGACTCATCAGACCAAACTGCTTATTATTTATATACTGCTTATTATATACATATTTACACAATTAACCCTTTGTTTGCATATTGGCTGTGGCTCTTTCAGCAGATAATGCGCCGCCACAAAGCACAAATGCTTCAGGAATGGTTTGAGGAGCACAACAACGAGATTGAGGCGTTGACTTGGCCTCCAAATTCCCCAGATCTCAATCCAATCGAGCATCTGTGGGATGAGCTGAACAAACAAGTCCGATCCATGGAGGCCCCACCTCGCAACTTACAGGATTTAAAGGATCTGCTGCTAACATCTTGGTGCCAGATACCACAGCACACCTTCAGGGGTCTAGAGGAGTCCATGCCTCAATGGGTCAGGGCTGTTTTGGCAGCAAAAGGGGGATAATGTTATGCCTGATCGGTGTATATATACACATATATATCAAATTTCCACAATTAATACATTTGTTTGCATAACCTTTAACCTGAAAGCAGAACAAAAGTACAGGACCGACCTCAAGAGCAGAACTTCCCTGTAAAATCGCTGCGAGGCGAGCTGTGATCAAAACACGCGTGTAGGGTTTCACCTTTGAAGACACACGGATCAAAGCCCTGAGGAAGACCACAGTAAAGAGATGTAAAAGCACCCGAACACGACTACAAACACTCAATACCAGACACCTGTTCATGAGAAACACACTCTCACATCTATTCAAAGCTTGGTGAAGAATTCAGTTTGATGCAATAAAGCTAATCTCATCTCTGGTGCAACCTGTGAGCAGATCTCTCAATATATTACAGGAATGGGGTTAAGCACAACAAACTTCTGTATAACGGGTTGCATCGCATCCGGTTCTGGGGTCTCATTTATAAAATTTTGCGTATAAACCTTACTAAAAGTGCACAAAAAAAAATCTGATTTAGTTTAAAGATGATTAATTGGAATTAGCCTATATTTAATCCTTGCTGTCATTAAAACAGCGTGTCACAGGAAAAGTGATCAAAAGTCGCACGTCTATCTAAATTCATATATTTTTTGTTTAAATTCTGAGGATTGACTTTATGTAATTTCAGTGCATACTGGAACATTAATGTAAATGTGTATATCAATATGAAAACAGTTTTAAATTGTTCTTACTTCATTACTATTCTCACTCTAGTAAAAGAGTTTGTGCGCATTTAAAAATAAATACATTTTGAATTAGGGGAGAGCGGGGCACAACCTATCGCTTTTTGACTTTCTCAGTTTGTGTAAATCCACTTGGGGTTCAGAGTATTTATTGTTTCCCACATTAATTGCACACGTCTAGTACAATTATGTGGTTTTGTTTCATTAATACAGTGTTTACTATTTTCTTGATTTACCCCGAAAGAATGGAAGTGAAATGTGACAACATGCCCCGTAGGTGGGGTACATTGTAACATGACCAAATGACAGCTTAAATGTTAAAAAATATACAAGACAAACTAAAATATTTTGTCAACAAAATACAATCATTAACTTTTTAAAATAAAATAATGGGATTTTTTAAATCACATCGCTAAATACAGCTATACAGCATAGTTCAAAACATAATAATAATAATTCATAATTTATGAATATTAACTCTCAGTCATTATTCACACTTTTCTTATGGTTTCTCAAAAGAATTCATAAAAGTATAGAATATAATGGCATATTTCTAATAGGGGCTCATTGTAACAGTGCACCCCATCTGCACAACTGGGATTTAAATCGCGGCTCATGTCTTCTGCCGTTAGCATTTAAGAACGTTAAATAATAGATATAAGATTAAAATAATATCAGATTTGTCTTATTTTAAATAAACACAAAAAAACAGATGAAAACTAAATTTAAGTAAGAAATTTACTTTTGATATGGTTAAATAAATGTTCAGTAATATCTTCTAGAGATTTTTAAATTTTTGCGCTATTTTTTCTCTAAATAATGTTGATATGGCAACTAGTAAATACACTAAGTTCCGTCATGCTGGGATATGTGGAAAGGGTTAAAACATGCGTGTTACAACTAACCCCGCGTTAGGTTGTGCCCCACGCTCCCCTACGTTTGGATTTTACTAGATGTATATAGCCTAAAACAATAGGCACAAATAACACTGTTGGATTTAATCTTCATGATAATGTGGATATAACATATGAAATGGAATGAAAATTAAATGACATTAATTCTTATAATCGTTCTTCTCACATGTATTTTCTACAATCTAACTTCACCATCTGTGTCGCCAATTCCCTTTGTCTCCAGAATGTGCGTACGCACGGCTCAAAGTTTGCTTAAAGGTGCACACATTCTGTCAAGTTTGTTTTTTATTAGGGGTGTAACGGTACACGTATTCGTATTGAACCGTTTCGGTACAGGGCTTTCGGTACGGTGCGCGTGTACCGAACGGTTATGAATGTAATCTTTAACAGTTAACAGTCGCTTGTTGTAAGCGCGGAACACACTTCAATCCGAGTTCCCACACGAGCATATTAAGTATTCAGTCCATTTTAACACGAAATTTAAACGATAAATGCCGTTTTAACGCTCTTTAATGTGATGTGACTGATAGACACGTATCAGTTCAACTTAAAGCGGCAGCGCGCGAGTCAATGCGATCATCTCTTCCTAAAGAATAAACATAAATTAATATATCTTAAGGTATGTTGAGGATACATTACAACTTACTGAAATGTATCATGTCGTGTAATCGCTCCATCTGTGTTTCAACCGCGGAAAGACAATAAAACAGCTTGTAAACAATGTCATGCAGAATCACGTTTACTCAGAAGTCATTCAGTGTCCACAGCTGTAGCTCACTAGAGAAATCAACTCTTTCACTGAATACATGCACTATATTAGCCGTTATATTCATTATATTAGCCGTTATATATTCATTATATACTACTTAGCCTGTTAGTGATGTCTTGTTTATTTAATGTATGTTTAAATAAACCTGTCATGAAAATTACAGCCACTAAATGATTATATTTCAACAACAAATAAAAATTATTAGATTTAGAAGTTCATGCAAAAACTGCCTTATGTGAAGCTTATGAGTGTTGATTATTATATCTAAAAATAAATAGCAACTGAATTTAGGCTAATAGTTTGGGCTCTGTTGTTAATCTTTAATAGCTATATGTAAGTAAGGGCTCCCTATATAGTTTACAGCATTATCTTTAAGAAACTTTTAGTTATAATTTAATTCATTTAAGGACAGACACAATTTTTTTCATTAAACCACTGCTGAATAAAAATGAATAAAAAGCAATTTTGTAAAACTGCTGTACCGAATCCATACCGAACCGGGACTTCAAAACCGAGGTACGTACCGAACCGTCAGTTTTATGTACCGTTACACCCCTATTATTTATAGATCACAACCTTTGCGTGGGAACTGGCGTACGTATGTTTCCAGCCCCGTTTTGTGCATGCGCATGCTTTATAAATGAGACCCCTGGTCTTTTGTATGTGCGTTGTTAAATACAAAGCCGTTTTACTCAAGATATTCTTCAAAGGAGCAACTCGTGAAGTTTTCCTGTTGCTCAAACAGAGCATGATGCACTAAAATCATGGGTTCAAATTCATAGAAATTCATAACTGATAAACCACTGTCCACTTAGATTAAAAGTATCTGCCAAATGCATGAATGTGAAATTATTATCTGTGGTAATCAACAGAATTGAGACAAATCATCATGAAACGTTTGCTTCAGTCAAGAGCTCTTGTTTCTCAGCATTCATTTGACAAACACATCCTTAGTGTCCTGAGACGGGATATAGGATTCCAGCCTCCTCGTATGAATCAGTGAATACTGAGAGAGGTCGTGACCTCTGAGGCTACTGGCCACTGGTGACAATAACAAGAGAGATGGTCAGAAACGGCCCTCAGGGACACATTTGGACAGAGAGTTTCCCATGACACCGGGTCAAACGCTTCAGCTCGCGTTCAGAGAGGAATCTGTGGAAAGTTAGCCAGCGAATTTGTGCCCATGCATAACTAGATTTAACTCACCACCAGCAAGATGCTGCGCAAACACCACAAGAAATATACCATGAAATATTGCTGTATATTTTGAAGTATCTTACAATATATATATATATATATATATAAATATAAAACACAGTGAGGAAAATAAGTATTTGAACACCCTGCTATTTTGCAAGTTCTCCCACTTGGAAATCATGGAGGGGTCTGAAATTGTCATCGTAGGTGCATGTCCACTGTGAGAGACATAATCTAAAATAAAAAAAATCCAGAAATCACAATGTAGGATTTTTTAACTATTTATTTGTACGATACAGCTGCAAATAAGTATTTGAACACCTGTCTATCAGCTAAAATTCTGACCCTCAAAGACCTGTTAGTCTGCCTCTAAAATGTCCACCATTTATCATCATTTATCGTTAACTTTAAAGGTGTAGACTAAATAAAAGAGTAGTGGTTGTTCTGTACATTGTTTATTTTTGTAATGCAAGTTATAATTTGTACATTAAACAAATTTATACATGTTCATACATATATTTTCTTGTCACGTAAATTAAAATGTGTAAATGAAAATAAATTGGTCTATATATTACTTAAAGTAGGCCTACTTTTTACAACTATTCATAGGCCTACAATATAACTTAAGTTGAACATCAGAAACAACAGAAATTTAAATTAACAGCTAAAACAGAAGAAAACATTTCTACACTTTAATTGAGCTGGGGTGCGTTTCCCGTACAACAACGTAACTCACTGCTTAACTTCCATAGTACGATGCATCGTTGAAGAAATCAACTAGCTAGTTACGACTGTTTCCCGAAACCGTATTGTGGCAAATTTGTCGTTCAACCTCGTTGGTTGATGATGTCATGATGGAGTAATAACTTCTTTTAATGGATCTGTTTAAGGTTGAATTAATGCTAGATTTTTTGCTATAAATTATGAACGTCATCTGTGGAGTATTTCAAATTTTTCTCAGTTATTTAGCTTTATTTCCAGATTCAATCATTGTCTCGTCCTTACGTACTAACTAGAGCATGTACGCACATGCGCACTCTTTAAAAAACAGTGCTTTAAATCTCTTGACAAACTAAAATACGTAAATGACATTTGTATATGTATTCTAAATAAAAGATATAGGTTGTACTGAATGTCAGCTTGCTTATTTTGCTCAAGATAAGTATTTTTTAAGTCCACATGTTATGCAAACAATAAACTATACTTCTACCCACAGGTCGAGAGCTGTCGTTGCAACCACACAACTTTGTGATGCTATTTGCGAAAGTTCGTTGGAACGATGGTTTCGGGAAACACCTTGTGGCAAGCAGCGAGGCCGACGGACCGTGAGGGCGGGACGAGGCGGCGCTCATCAGGGAGGATGAGCGCCAGCTGCGCGCCGCAGCGATCTCGGCTCTCGCGGAGGAGTGAGGGAGTATAAAGGAGGAGCGACGACAGTGAGGGACGAGAGAGGACCAGGCCTGGATTTTGTGTTGTGTTTTATTTTAGTTATGTTATGTGTTCGCTGCAGTCGTCCGTGAGGGGCTGCAGATTTTTATTTTCATTTTGTGCTTTGTTTGTATGTAGGCGACAGTCGGCCGCGAGGGGCTGCCGCCGCCATTTTATTTTGATTAAAAGTTTTTGAATGTTCGCCGGTTCCCGCCTCCTTCTTCCCGTCCGAACAAGCTTTACTACAGTGGTGCCGAAGCCCGGGAGGAAGGAGGGACATGCTGTCGAAGAGCCCTCGCAGCTGAGGGGGATTGCGGTGCCGCGGAGTTCGGGCAGCGCGGAGGAGAGAAGTCCGCGAGTGGCTGCCCGAAGCGGTGGTGCTGGAGCGGATGAAGGTCGGTGGGACGGAGAGCTCGCTGCCGTGCCCCTGGGTCGAGGTGGGGTGGCTGCTGTCCGCGAGGGGGCGAAGGAGTCCCCAGCGCTTGCCCGGAGCCGGAGCCTGCTGCCGTCCGCCATGACGGGGAGCGCGGGACGGGGACTCGCTTCCGGCTGTCCTCAGAAGGAGGAGCCACCGCCGGCCGCCAGGCGGGGAGGGGGGGGGAGTAGAGCGCAGGCTCGGGAGTGCCCCCCGGCCTGCGAAGGGCGTTGGGGGTATGTGGCGAGCAGCGAGGCCGAGGGACCGTGAGGGCGGGACGAGGCGGCGCTCATCAGGGAGGATGAGCGCCAGCTGCGTGCCGCAGCGATCTCGGCTCTCGAGGAGGAGTGAGGGAGTATAAAGGAGGAGCGACGACAGTGAGGGACGAGAGAGGACCAGGCCTGGATTTTGTGTTGTGTTTTATTTTAGTTATGTTATGTGTACGCTGCAGTCGTCCGTGAGGGGCTGCAGCTTTTATTTTCATTTTATGTTCATTTGTGTTTGTATGTAGGCGGCAGTCGGCCGCGAGGGGCCGCCATTTTATTTTGATTAAACATTTTGAATGTTCGCCGGTTCCCGCCTCCTTCTTCCCGTACGAACAAGGTTTACTACACACCTCCTCATTGAACTATGCTGATAACGACTGAACTTGCGACCATAGTGGGCTAACGATGCTTTCGGGAAACGCACCCCTGAGCGGGAGACTCTGGTGGAGCTGGACCAGGATGGTAATGCACAATAGAGATCAGGGGCCTCATTTATAAAACTTTGCGTAGGATTTGCGTCAGAAGTGGCGTACGGATGAAACATAGGACGTGCGTACGCATAGAAATATTTGGATTTATAAAACCGTGCACACGCACATCCTACGCAGTTTTCCCTTAATAAATCACAATCAATTCTAAATGTAGCGCAGCTTTTGCGGCTTCATGTCACGCCCATAGTTGCCCATAAATAGTCCGTGAAACGCCCACAAGTTAATATTCATCGATTGCGAAATCATGGTAAACACAGAGAGGAAATAAAAAAAACGTAACTTCACTCAATGTGAAGTAGAAGTTATCGTTGGCGAGGTTGAAAAGAGGATAAATATGTTGTTTTGGAGGGCACAGTGTGGGCATTACTAATGCCAAAAAGACACTTGAGTGGCAAAAGATTGCAGAAGCCGTAAATGCTGTAGCCTCTCAACCTCGGACAATGGCCGAAATAAAAAAAGAAATGGTCGGACATCAAAGTCGAGGCAAAAAAGCGTCTAGCGCTCCATCGCCAGAGTGTGTCCTCGTTTGTCAGCAAGTCTTCTTGCTGTGTGAAGATGCGTTCACTCCGAATCCTTCCATTTGCCACATCTTCTAAGAGCGCAAGATCAGCCATTGTGCGTCATTACGCATTGTGATGGGGCATTTTATTTCCATCCATTTAAAAGCTACAGATGTCGGTTATAATCTACGTGGAAATTGGAAATAGTTCAGTGCAAATGTAATGTCTTTGAACTTTCTGAATGGTTGAGACATACGTCATACGTTATTTGATCAAAAATAAAACTAAAGGCATAAGCATGAATACCATGATTCCGTAGCTGATGAAGAAATTTTACTATGAAAACAACTTTCCCCAGTGGACAATACATCCATCCATCCATCCATCCATCCATCCATCCATCTAATTGCATCTATATCTGCTCCGTCAGACGGACACATTGACGAAAATATCAGTTGTGTACATTAGCGATTTCGTTCTGTTTACCATATTATTTATGAGGATGAATTGCATAATATGCCAATATTATTGCAGAACATATTTCAATTTTCTTTTTGCAAGTATGTGTTAATTTGCATTTCTGTTGTAGTTTTCGTTTGATTTTGTTTGTTTTGCACTGCAGATCGATCAAACGGGTGTTCGTGTAGGCTGTTAATTGTAAGACTTGCTTTGTGAAGTCTTCGTGTTATATATAAGAGGCAGTATTGCCATTTCTTTTACACAACGGTCTACAGTTTCACACACTTTCACGTGTTTCTTCTATCTGCCGACGGAGTCGCCATTTCTCATTTCACCCGTTTTTGTGCGTACGCCTGGGTCAGAGCTTGCGTGAAGGACCGCACATTTTCCCGTCAAGTTTGCTTTTTATAAATACCAATTATTGCGCAGAGAGCGGCGTAGGCCTTCTTTTGTGCGTACGCAATGTTTATAAATGAGGCTCCAGGTAAGGCCAGTGCCAGCGGGACATCATCTTCATCTGGGATAAGAGCATATTTCCACTTTCGGCTAGCCTAGAAATCCAGACGCACCCTAGCGGCAGAAAATGTATTTTGCCGCGAGTGTGGTCAAGCAACTCTCGGTAGACCTCAGAGCTGGAAAAACCAAACTCTGGTCAGGCCAATCACATTGTGTATAGAGTCGGTGGGCGGGCTTAACATATTGACGGAGCGCAGTTGCGGAGGTTATTGGTGCTACCACAGGTAAACAAAGAAGCTGACGATCAGCGTCTTTCAAATCGCTTTTGGCCGCTACTCTGGAAGACTTGGAGTTAAGCTTTTCTTTGAGGAAAGAACAAAGAACGGCGAAGTCATTCGTAAGAAAGGAAGATGTATTCGGAGTTTAATCTATCAACTAAACGTTAGCTCCGCTTTGGTTGGTTGTGGCGCTATCCAATTGCGTGCAGAGGGAATTTGACAGACAACCGTTTATCCCGCCCCTCGGATTGAGCCCTGCTAATGGTGAGTTCCCAGACCCAACATCTTGATGTGGGTCTGGCTTGTCAGGCTGACTGTCGGCAGGTTTGCGGGGCTGAATAAAAATAAGTACTTAAATAAAGACTTGGATGTAAATATATAAATGTTTAAAATATATTGTAACAGTTACATTTAACATAATAAATAAACAATAGTTGCAACTTAACAATTAAATATTTAACAGGCTACAGATTTACGTGCTTATGGTCCAGTCTCCCATCGTCGCAGGCTTTGAAGCATTGTCAAAATCCAAAAAAACTTTTGTGCTCCATTGATCATGAACGTCCGCTGTCAGTTGTCACACACCTGCTATCCATAGTTTTCAGTCACGTGACTGTTGCGGAGCCTTGGAGGGCAAAACCTCCATAGAACTCCATAGAACTACAGCATGTCAAATTTCCATCTTAAAACAAAAATAAATGAGCAAGATGCACGTTTTGGGCACTTATGATCCATATACAGCATTTGCTGCAGTATTTCAATCACTGAAAACAGAGGGACGTTTTTAAAACGCTTAAAAGCTACACTGTGTGATATTTTCCCCCATCTAGAGGTGAAAAGGTATATGAACATCCAGTAAATATTAGTTTCTGTTCCTCCCAATTCCGATTTCGTTTTAGCTCCTACGGTGGCCGATTTAGTCCAAGATTAACATGGCTTCCAGTTCGACCTCGTCCATTAGTGTTCCTTCAAGTGATGAGGTTACTTTAGAAAACTATTATAATTTGCAGTTATTTAATTTGTCAGTAAACATGTAGGTTATGACATCTATGTAAAATGAATAATAGTTTTACGTTTTCGTAATTTATTTACCATTTCATTGCTAACATCAGCTATCAGGTTCCCAGACGAATGCAAGCTAATCTTAGTAAAGTAACTTTTATCAGTGCTATCGTTATTCTGTATATTGTACGACATCACTAGCGTAAGGCAAAGTTTACATTGTAGGCAATATATCATTTTCTCCGTGAGCAGAGATCAGTTGATGTGACGGAGGTGCGAGCCATCGAGTGTTAAAACGCGAAAGGCGAAGCTTGAATTTACGGGTATGTCCCTCTTTGGCTAATGTACTTTCAAGATGGAGGGGAACATGGCGACCCCCATTCGAACCCCTTACCCGTATGTATTTTCAATGGCATATTATAAACTTACGAGAATACTTTAATACTTGAAAGAAGTAAATATACATTAATGAGCACATATATTTTTGAAAGAACTAAGTGTTTTTAGCTAAGAATAAACTAAAAAAGTTACACAGTGTAGCTTTAACAAACAAACAAAAAAAAACTTTTTATTCTAGCTTCATACATTCCTTTTTTTATCAACATTTAAATATGGGCAAGTTTCATAAAAATAGCAACATTTTGAACAAAAAGCTGAGAAAAATCACATTTTTGTCAAAGACTACATCCAGATCAGATTCAGAGTGATGATCAAACACAGATGGAGTCGATCGAGTTCATCAACACCCCAAAGCTTCACAGTCCTGTAGCTCGTCCTGGGTCCACACTTCATTCAGTGACATTAGGCAGTTTTGATTTATATGATGTTTAATGTAACATCATATAAATCTTGTTTTTTGTGTCTTCTTTTCCTGTGTTTTGATCAGGAGATTCTGTACTCATTCAGAAGATGCGTAATAGCGCCCCCTAGCATATAACACTGAAAACACAGAAAATTCTGTGTTTGGCAGGGAAAGAGTTAATGTTATTGAATTGGACTAAACCTTACTGACTTTGCTCACACAGATTATAACTACTTCCCAAGTTTTTGGGATAATGTTTGTACTTTTTGTTACACTTGAGGTGTTCCCAGTCAAAAAATATATCTTTATGCCATGTTATCACCAAATATTGGATTCAATCTTTTTGTCAACTTGTTTTCTTTCAATTAGGGCAGGTTTTGTATGGATTTTTGAAGCTGACTGATTGTAGGCCTCATTGATCTGAGCTTATATTGGTCAAAAATGACCATCCATTGAAAATGAATGGGGGAGATCAAAAATAACATACATGTTCAACATATTCATGTTCACATATGAACATGTGTGCTTGCAAAGATAATGGCCTCCGACCTGTGCATGCGTGGATACATGCACACACACCAACTATTTTGAGTATTCAGTCTTTCACAGATTAACTTTATCCTCAGATCAATGAGGCCTACGACCGATCAGATAAAATTCATACAAAACCAGTCCTATTTGAAAGAAAAGTTATTTAAAGCTAATTGAACGAGTGATTTACAAGCAATTTTTTTAATGCCGGTCATCCGAGAACACCAAAAGTGTTAAGGTTTTCAACACTAATGACACTAAATTCCTAAATCCACCTTAGAGGTCGGCATAAAAAGCCTTTCAGGTCATTATAGTGTGAAATATGAGCAATATCATTAGAATATGGATATATTTCAATTCTGGATTACTGGAAAATGAGGGTTAATGTATTCATTCAAAAACGTTAAACTCTTAATTATTCTGGTAGTGTGTATAGAATATTCCATATCATTTTTGATAAGCGTTTCTTTGTTTTCAGGCAACGATATAGACTATTGAGAATGTGAGACGCCTGTTAGTGCCGATTGATTTCTTCTTCCTTGTCCCATAGAGTCAAGTGAGTTTGACCTGTGACGTGATCAAGTGTTGACAGCGGGACAGACTACAGGAGCGGGTCATGACCTCTGTGACACGGGGCAGTGGAGGCTACACATGCCCCTCTGCCCTGCTATTGACCGGGTACTCTCCAATTCAGTCCCTATGCTGACCGACAGAGAAAGCCTCGATTGTTGGCTTCCATCAGTGTAATTGACTCGTGACCACCAGTCAATGGTCTTCTTAAATCGGCTCTGCTCATTTATCAACATTGTGGAGTAAAAGTGACAGCAGGACCATCAGAATGAGACTGGTGGCCCCAGACCTTTGGACCCATGACATTTAAATATGGACGTTTGCTTCAGACGGTTCTCCTAAAATTCCTTAAGAGAAATAAAAATCAATAGTTGACACACAGTCAGAGCTACAGCAGCTCAGATCAAGCTCCATTTTCTGTATTTGATCTTTGAGATCTCGTTTGTGATATTCTTTCCTGCGGGATGTTTTTAATGACCACAGACGAATGTTTTTAGTGAAAAGTCCTTGAAACTAGAGTTTTTCCATTCGTCGTTGATTCATTATGAGCGCCAGGGATCAAACTGGGGTGAGGTGTGATGTGAACGGATAGGAAAATAGCAGCAATGCTAAACGTAGCTCAGTGTAAACGACTGACTCATTGAAATAATGAGTCTTTGACAGAGAAGAGGGTTTAATTAATGCCCTGTCTCGCTGATGTCAGGCATACAGCCAGGAATAAATTACATTTTAAAATGGCTATTTGCAATACAAAACAGCTATTGTAAAAGTAACATCTTGCTGTGTTTACTGTATTTTTGATCAAATAAATGCAACCAAGGCATTTCTGGGCACGCACAAGGTTTTATGAGTAGTTTTAGCATGTTGCTAGGGTGTTGCTAGAGTATTCCAGGTGGTTACAAGGCCGTTGCTAAGGTGTTCTGGATGATTTTAGCATGTTACTAACTTGCTACTGTGGGCAGCTGCTTTCCAGCTAACAATTTTGGCTTCCAAAACTTTCTGGGAACGTTCCCAAAACATGCGTAGTTTGCGTTACGGAAATAGACTGTTTTTTAAGTTTGCAGATCGTTCCCCTAACCTTCCCGTAACGTTCCCTGAATATGTAAGATTTCGTAACTTGTATCACTGTACCACAGTGCCCCAATTATGCCATTTTAAAGTGTCCTAATTTTGTTTTGGAGGTCTTCAACAACAGGTTTACATGCAATATGCTAATGTTTCATCGTGACGTCACATCGATTTGTTTAATTGACTCAAGAGTCGACTCTTACTTTTGAGAGACAATAACTTTGTATACGGTGCACTTTCAGATTTAAACCTTTGCAGGATGTTTTCATTCACTTAGAACTGTTACACACGACATGAAAGGTCATTTTCAAAAATCCATAATACGGGCTCTTTAAGTGCCAAATAACAATGACTTTAACATAATATAATATTTTTGACTTTTAATATGACTAATAATAAGACTTTTATTCACAGATATGAAAAATGGAAGAATTATTTGACTATAGGATAACATTACATTAATGTCTTACCACTGAATTAGCATGCTTCTCTCTTTTGGTCAGATGAAGTGGAGCAAGAACAGAGAAATGCGTCTGTCATTGACTGTTCTGTCAGACCAGTACGTTATATATTTTTATGGTTAGAACGTCTCGCAGAGAACGCGCCTGGCGCTTAACGGGAGTGTGTTCGCGTGTCGGCTGAAGTGCTGAAACAGCTGCGTTTCAATTCCACATTGAATTTTGCTACATTCATTGTGGGACATTTAATGAAAATGCAAATCTCAAGTATCTTAACTGTGAGCGTAAATGCAATTAAGAAAAACAACATTTAAATGATAATTTTGCTACAATTTTTGCTTGAACATGTTAAACACATTTCTGTAATACATTTTAATTTTGCAACTTATAAAGCGTTAAAAATGTTTAAATTTTCTGTTAAAACTAGTGTGGGAAATAGCAAATGTAAATTATAATATTCAATTTGAATTATCATTTTGCTCCAAAGGTATGGAAAATGTAAATTTAAATACTGAAATGCATTGCCATTTTGAATATTGCATTGCAAATTAAAAAGTGCTACCCATATGCTTCCATAAATGACTTAATGTGACAAAATGTTAAATGTGTTACTAGCAACAAAATAATAGTTACTAGTCACTATCAAAATAGGAACCAAGTACTAATATCTAATAATAAGTAGTAACGATTGAATAAGTACTAGTATCTAATAAGTACTAGTGCCAATTTAATAGGCACTAGAATCTAATGAATAAATACTAGTGTCTATTTAAAAGGTACTAATATCTAATGAATGAGTACCAGTATCTAAAAAATAAGAATTAGTATCTAATGAGTAACTATTATCTTTTAAAAAGGTACTAGTATCTAAAGAATAGGCACTAGTACCTCTGCAGAGACAGTGTCAGTTAGACTCCCCCCTGAAATTGCCTCACTGACACGGCATCCTCAATAAACCCATCTCCGATCTTTTCGAATACTCCTATCTAATAATTGCCTTATCGACACGACATCCCAATATACATCTCCGGCGTGATGACTCCGATCTTTCGAATATCCCCATCTAATAATTGCCCAAGCCTGCAGCACTCCTCTCAGAAACTGAAGCCTCTGCGCCTAGATCGCCCCCCGGCGGTTGGTCCCAGTATAGCTCATAAACCCCACCTCTCCATGCATTACAATGGACGCGAGACTCGCTAAACAATTAAATTACACTTCAAATAATTGTTTCCTAAAGATGGTTTCTGCCATTGTAGGCATTTTTAATCACAATGATTTCATTTCAAGAGTTCATGGGTATTATAGCCTATCTTACTCATGCCGACGAAAGCGTCCCGCGAATTCTTTAATATTTTTCATTTTTGCAATTTTTTTTACCACTTCGTTATCAGAGTCCCACTGGAGCTCGAAATTTTTTTTAATCCTCCCTATTACACATTAGTTGCAGCCATTAAAATAGTTCAGTTTTGTTTTTAGTGTCAAAGTAGTTAAATTTCGTTTTGTTTCTTTATTAAGTTAATTTAGAAAAAGGTTTGAAGCATTTTTTTTTTGTTAAACTAAAGTTTTTGCGTTTTAAAGTGATGAGCAGGCCGACAGTTACACTTTAGCCTCTGAAATCAACACTTGACTTATAAAATCCATATAAAGCACTTAAAGCATCGTTTAAACGTTTAGCCTACTATCACCACCATCACAGTAAAAAGGCATTTTTGACAAGATGAGGCAGGCAGATCACAACGGCGCGCGCAAACGAAACGGGCTACACAATCTAAACAAATAATTAAAAAAACATGCTGGTTGTCTTACCTTAGGCTACACCTCTCCGCGAAATGAATATAAATCCGATCTTCAATTCCCGTGCTATATGCACATTTAACGGAGTTCATGTCAACGAAAGCAACAGATATGAGCATTTTATTCATCAGCTCATTTCAACATCAAAGACCGCATTATGAGAACGAGCGACCTGAACACTGGTAAGAGCCTTTAGTCTCATTAGTTTTAATGAAGATGATTGTGCTTTTGAGCATCTAAGACTTAGCTTATTTTCAGTTTCACTTGTGGCAGTTTGCGTGTTGGCTTGCTTTACTCATTTGCGGCGATGCGTGTTGCATAGCGCCGTCCTATAGCCTAAAAAGGCCCGAAGCCCGGCCCGCGTCTGAGGTAAGCTATGACTGGAAAATTGGCCCGAAGCCCGGCCCTAGGGGCGTAAAAAAGTCGGGGCCCGTCAGGCTCGGGCAGAAATGTAGGGCTCTACTTTGAGTAAGGCTGAAAGCGTCTTTCTTTTTAATACATTTCTTGAATGTCTTAATTACAGTAGGCCTAGCCTATAGATAGTTCTGATATTTGTGGCTGCACTGGGGTCCGTCATTACGCTAATCATGAGCGGTCCATGGCACCTGCTACCCATGGCTGTTAAGAACTGTAGGCTACATCAATACATTACAACAATTTCGCCACTGATACAGGCAGCGGAAGAGCCTGTTTTACGGAGCTTGCTTCTGCTTTTCAAACGTTATTACGACACAATTGAGTGGAAAAAATAATATGTTTGTGGCAGCAATGCTTCACCGTAAAATTGGTTTAAAAAAAAAAAAAAAAAGTGGTGGGTGCAAAAGGACTCATGACAAAATCTGGTGGGTACGCGTCCCCCCCGAAATCGACGCCTATGACTACATTTTCAACTAAATATATATTTTAAAAAAAATTCAACTCTGTTGCATTATTTTCCTGTTAAACACTGTGAAGCTACTTTGAAACAATATGCATTGTAAAAAGCGCTATATAAATAAAGGGGACTAAAGAATAATCACTAGTACTTAACGGAATAGATACTAGTTTGTTTTAAGGATTACATGTTAAAAAGGCTTGCCATAGTAGGCCTACATTGGGGCCACTGCTGAATGATGCTACACGGTCCATTAAAAAATCTGTCTGTCCCTTTGCACTTGGCACATTTCAAGTACTTAATGCATTCTAATCCGACATTGACCATGTGGTGAAAGCCATTGTTTGAGCACTTTCACCCCCCGCTGTCTGTCAGCACTCTCAATTGAAGCTCGGATTTACCACGGATCCTCTTTTGTTTGGCATCTTTTCGCGGTTAATTTCGAGTGCCGACTGTACCGTCTCTTATTATCAATTCAACATGAAATACTCACCAATTATGTATGCGCAGACTCTTTGAATGCTTAAAGGGATTGCAGGGGCATCCAGCTCAGAGCCATAACAGCTTTTCATATGCAAACGCACGAGCGAGGCATCGACCTCTGAGGGTTTGGGCTCGAGCCGGAAGGCTCTGATCTCCTCCGCTGTTTTAATGATTATTGTGGAGGATTTCTAAGTGTTTGTTTTATAGTTGCCGTATCAGCGCTTTTGAAATCCCCATCAGAGAGGGAAGGACGAGGGTGTGTTGAATTGGAGGTGATTTTGCCTGGTGGATCGTTAAAACAAACAGGCATCAAGCAAACATCTCATTTTCTTCACTATGAGAGAAGCTGCTGACATTGATTTATCCGCTTTTCTTTGCCTATAGGAACACATTTTGCTCATTTTACAAATATATAAAAGATGCTTTCAAATATTGTCAGTCAGATGAACCATCCAACAAATACTTCCTCTCATTTACTGGCCTCTCTCACATACATATACACCTACTACGCTTGCCAGCTTCAGTGTGGCAAAATAAGGGACACCCATTTACAACACCCAACTTTAAACAAAATGCCATAATGCAAAACTCATTCAAATTGTTGTAATGACATCATTTTCTTACACTGCATATAATGGCATTATTTTCCTTTTAAAGCTACACTGTGTAACTTTTTTAGTTAATTCTTAGCTAAAAACACTTAGTTATTTCAAAAATATATGTGCTCATTAATGTATATTTACTTCTTTCAAGTAATAAAGTATTCTCGTAAGTTTATAATATGCCATTGAAAATACATACGGGTAAGGGGTTCGAATGGGGGTCGCCATGTTGCCCCTCCATCTTGAAAGTACATTAGCCAAAGAGGGACATACCCGTAAATTCAAGCTTCGCCTTTCGCGTTTTAACACTCGATGGCACCGTGTCGAATGTGAAGAGGGGGATTGCTTGAGACTGCTAAATGAAAACCTGAAAGCCTTTTTGAAAGTCTGTTGCTGATGGAGGATCATTCTTATTCTCGAGGATATGTAACGGAGTTGCCAAGGAAGCGAAAAAGAGAATTAAGACGGCAACACAACAGGCAAATCAACACTAATGGACGAGGTCGAACTGGAAGCCATGTTAATCTTGGACTAAATCGGCCACCGTAGGAGTTAAAACGAAATATCACCTCACAGCCGGTGGAGAAGAATCGGGATAGGACTCGGGCAGAAATCATGTTGATGTGATTATTAACGTTACTGTAGTCTGAAGCAGAGCAGGGCCAAGTGTTGTGGAGCTGAGGAACCGCTGGAGCGATTGTTAATAAGATGAATGCAACACACGCCTCGCAAGAAGCGGGACTTTTATTATGACACAGTCGCCGGCGCCATCTCCACTTTTCCGGTCATGAGTATGAGGTAACGCAGCTCTGTTGATCATATTAGACACATCTGAGTGTGTTAAGGATGTTATGACGTTACGCTGTGCGTTCTTTCGGCGGCTGCTATGACATTTACAAATAGTTAGTATATTTACAAATAGTTGGAAACATTTGGGATATTGTAAGTACTCAACTGAACAAAATATATAACACTGGCCTAGTGGTTTTTGGATATTTTCCAGAATTTGTTTTTAACATAGTGCACCTTTAAAGCCTATAAATAATGGATTATTTTCTTCAGCTGAGACACTTCAGATGTTAGTCATGATGGTTTTGAATTGCTTGAAATATTATTGGAATCACTTCAAAAAGGAAAATATATGCAACATGTGCGCCGCAAATCTATCATATAGGCTTCATAAAATTATAATGAGAGCATTATAATTGTGTGCTTGTCTTTTTATTGTTTTTGTAATAAAATGTATTTTATAAAAATTTGGATTTATGTTTATTGGCCCATATATCAGTTATTGGCTTTCAAATATAAATAATCATCATATCGGCCAAAATGTTCATATCAGTGCATGCCTCATTTTGTGTTTTACAAACTGAACATATCAACATAGTCCTAGAATGTTTTCCACTGTGAAAATAATGCATTACATGTTTCAAATAGTGTACAAATGTTCATAAACACCCAGGCCACCAACATTATACGACCGTAAAAACACTTCTTCCTATAAAAACGTCCTTGTATAATGCACAGGACACACTGCATTAGTTTAAATACAGAAAGCAACACTAGAATAAATGAATCAAATGTTTAGTTTGGAAACACACGTGTTAAAGGTATCATTTGCCCAAAAAAAAAATAATTAAAGTGAATGACAGAATCTTCATTTTTGGGTAAACTAACCCTGCACGACCACACAGAACTCAAACCAACACAGAAAAACATGACAAATAATATGTGCCAAAACCTAATACAAGATAAACAATGACTGGACAGATTGAAACTAAACTGCAATCCAGGCCAAAAAAAGATCATACGGACCACCTCAACTGGAATGTGGTGGGAACACTGAACACATTAGATATCAAGGGTCTCAGATCAGTAGATTCATTATGGCACCATGTCCACAGCAAACTTCACTCATTAATGCACATTTCAAACAACAATGGCAAACAATGAACTTTTAGCAAACGCAAGAATTCATCCATGAATGAAACTCAGCTCACCCTCTGGATGTTGCAAACTCAAATATCTCAAACTCTCTTTTGTTCCCTTTTTGAAGAATATTCAGTCCAGTCCTTCTCCTGGTCGGCCACTTTCCTGCAGAGCTTCCCTCCAACCTTAATCAAACACACCTGAACCAGGTAATTAAGGCGTTCAGGATGACTAAACACATGCATGCAGGTGTGATAAAGCAGGTTGAAGCGTATGCTGCCTTCACATGCTATTAGTGATGACGAAGTGAAGCTTTCTGAACCAGTGAAGCTTTCAGCACAATTGTATCAGAAAAAGGTTCATTACTCGAAGCTTTTCGAATCAGAGCTCGACGAGGACCTCTGCTGGTGAAAGTGAGGGAAAGCACTGTGTCGCAAAATATTTTGCAACTATTATCTTAGAAGCAAAAATTAATGGATGGATGAATGAATCAATAAATTAAATACATTACAACAATCTGTTCCATTGCATACTCCTTGTAACTCAAACCAATAAAGATAACATTTTGTATTGTGAATGTGGACATTTTTCCTGTTTGTGAACAAATAAAACTTATGAATAAAGGAAGAAGACTAAATGCAGGTGCATGCACGCGCACACACACACACACACACACACACACACACACACACACATAAGGCTGCAGAACAAAAGCCAAATATATTATCAACCTTATTAAGCGAACTCAAATGAAAGTGTTCCCACATTTCAGAACCATGACAAAGTCTCGCAACAATAAACTAGCGCAATACAACCGTTCTAACAACCCGTGTCGCGCATTTTTAAACCTTTTTGAATCAGAGTACGAAGCAGTCACGCGGCTGTGTGTGAAACGAAGCTTCGGACGTCATTGATCACGTGATTTTGATAGAACGAATCAAGCATCGATACAAAGCTTCACTGAAAATCGCTTCATTTTTTTGACACACGCTTCGGAGCTTTGGTGTCACTAGCCGCGTTTCCATTACAGATTTGCGCAAAACTTTTGCGATATTTTCTAAAAGTCGATAAAAAAATATTGCGAAATGACGGCGTTTCCATTAACTGATGTTATGCGACTAAAACCATTTTTTCCTCTCGTGATAAATCATTCCAAAAATCATGCTAAGCATGTTGTTATGTTTATGTATATCCCAGCCACCGCGCGCCATTATTATTAATGAGACGTGTGTGTTATCCAATCACTGATGGCAAGGAAAGCACCTTATACTTGAGCGGCACACATGAGGTGTTATGATAAATTGTGGCATTTTTTATTCTATTGTTTTTTATAAGTTTAATAAAGAACTCATCTTCTGTCCAAACACACCATCATGTATAAAGAATGAGACTTTTACATCCGCAGGTTATTGTGACGCATTGCCACACACAGAGACGAGCGAAACGTTTGAATTTAATGGTGTAACTCAAAGGTTTTTTTTACCACTTCGTTATTTTGGCTTGGAATTTTGTTTGTTGTAAATATAAACTGAATTTAGAAATGCTTTTGAAATGAAAAACTTTTCGTTTAATAAACAAAATATATTTTTGAAATGAAGACAGCGTTTGGAGTGGAGTGCAAAATAATCCGTGCAGAGTCCACGGCCTTTGCTGTTATTGAGTGAACACAAATAAAAGTAGACCGTTTACTGTTAGGCTATGTCTAAATATTATAATCTTGTAATCTCATATGTTGATTATGAAAAGTGAGCAGCATGAGTAAGGCACATAATCAGATGCGCATATGTCTGGGGACATGGATTGAGCATTTCATTGAATTGTGTTTTCTAGAAAGTCTTAATTTAAAATTAATTTAGTTTTGTATAAATTGTATTTTAATTTTGATCTATGTTTAATCAATTTTTTGGCTGTATATTTAATAAATAAGAAGCAAAAGATCGTTGGGAATGGATTGACGTGCTGGCCTGTTTCCTCAGTCTTTGAGCAAGGCTGAAACTATAGCGTCTTTCTGTTTTAATACATTTCTTGAATATATGTCTTAATTACAGTCGGCCTGTAGATAGTTATGATATGTGTGGCTGCACCGGGGTCCGTCATTATAAAGTTACGCCACTTTCCTTATTAGGAGAAAATATATGTCGTTTAACGACATAAGATCTCATTATTAGACATACTTGAGTGGGAAAAAAATAATATGTAGGCCCTGTGTGGGAGCAATGCATGACCGTACCAGCTGACCTGTAAATGCGAAAAAACTGTTTCCATTGCAGTTTTGCGAAAATGTCCTTTTTCGAATTGCCTGAAAAACCACCTCATGCGAGCGTAAAAACCTTTTTGCGATATATGGGAGTTTTTGCAAAAATTGACGCGTTTCCATTGGGCGTATTTTCAATTCGCAATTTCAATTTGCGCAATTTGAAGGGTAATGGAAACGCGGCTACTGTTAACATCCGTACATGCTATCAGAAGTAGCCTCTAGTAAATACGAGTTTCCTAGGGTTAAATTGCACATGAACGCCCTCTGATGTCGTGTTTACCACTGGGAAGTTCGGAAATAATTTTGATACTTTAAACATAGAACTACTGCTGTGTCAGGTATGATTTATTAGGTTTTCCCCCACAACAGCTTGATCGTCTTGTCATTAATGTAGTGCATATTTACACATACGAGTAATCATTTGAAGTATTGTATGTTTTAAACACAGCAAAGCCTGCATTTGACTGAAATGACAGAATCTGGATAGCATCATGAATGTTTATATGGATGTCAGTGCATGGGACAGTAATGCTACATACTGTATAATTTAGTTTTTAAAGGTGCAGTGTGTAAATTCTAGTGTTGAGGTTGCGAATTGCAACCGGTTACCGCTCGCCCCTCCCTTTCGAAGCGCATAGAGAAGCTACGGGGGCCGACACAGGACAAACATGTCGTCGTCGGAGAGAGCAGAGAGTGACTAGCGCTCTGTAGAGAAGTTTGTCCGTTTAGGGCTCCTGTAGAAACATGGCGCCGCAAAATGGCGACTTCACTGTAAGGGGACCTGTGGTGTGTGTAGATAGAAATGGCTCATTCTAAGGTAATACAAATATAACGGTTCATTATGTAAGGTCTTGATACTCCACTGAAAACATAGTTATGTATATTATATTGCATTTCTGTCAATAGATCCTCATAAATACTACACACTGCACCTCTAATAAGATTTTCCCAATAAATAGGCAAGAATAAACCTGGTGTCCATGATTCCTGTTCATTCCGACCACAAAGCACTAAAATGCAACAAGCTCGTAATCACGACTTCTGAAAGTGGGAATTATGAAATGTCCGATAGCATGTGAAGGCAGCATTAATTCTGCAGGAGCATGTCCCTCCAGAAGGACTGGACACCCCTTTTCTTTAACGAAAGGGGTCAGTCAAGCTCCAAAATGACAAAAAAGCACAGAGGGAAGTTTCTCACGCAAAGCTGTTTTATGAATTGGAAAATAGTGGACAAGTCATATGCACTGTCGCGATACTTTTGTGGTGCTTTTTGTCATTTTGACGCTTGACGCAGAAGTGGTCATTATAAACTGTTATTCCAGGGTTTCCTTCTCTGCATTTTCTCCTCTTTTTTAGCTCTTTTTAAACCTGGTATGGTATATTACGAATATCAATGGCTCTGTGATGATTTGCTTTTGTTCCTTTTTTGGATAAAATCGTCTGCTAAATGCATAAATACAATGTTTGTATTGTATAGTAAATGCATAAATGTAAATGTTCCATGAAAGAAAGAGTCATATTGGTTTTGAACAACATAAGGGTGAGTACATTTCATGTTTGGCTAAACAAGCCCGATATCAGTACGGCTGATGAAGTGAGTGAATATTAAACAATCATACAAAATCTCATTTAAAAACGACAAGAAATGATTCTCGCCATCAAGTCCATAAATAAATTGTAAGAAAAAAGTTTTAACTTGTGTCCCGCACATGTCAGTCAGGGTCTTTGACCTGCAGCGTGTCACAGAAAGTGTCAGTCACTCCTTTTTCCCAAAGAACTTCCTGAAGACGGATTTGTTCCGTGGCCGCGGGAGGCTCATGTAGCTCCTCATGGGCAGATCGGAGACGTCGCTTGGCTCGGCCATCGCTGTGCTTTTACAGACCGACGGCATCTCTCGATCTCCGATGAATAAAGTCACAGAGTAGCTGGAGCTGCTGTCCTGGCCTTTGCCTGAAGGGGGCGCTACAGGCTTTATCCTCTGATATGTGGCTGTGGGCAGACATATCAGTGTTTAAAGTTCCAGCCTTGGGAAGTTGACATCTTCACGCTTTATTTAAAAGCTTGGAGGCAATTGTGCATACCTTGAATGCATTAATGCAAATATACAGTAAAGTGATGTCCAGCATTATTTGTTATTAATGACCATACAAGTTTGATTAAACCATCAAAATACAAGGTAAATATTTTATATTTTGATACATTTCAAATATGAGGAAAGAACAAAAGACTAAACTTGGTAAAGGTATTTATCTGACAAAATTATTTGGCCAAAAAAAAGGTAAACTACAGCTACAAGATTTATTTTACAATGCATAGAAAAACAAAAAGCATACATAAGCCCTATTCGGACAGTAATTGTTTCTCGTGGGGTCGTAAGGTATTTTCATCATTGACAGGGGCTAGTCTGTGATTTTATTGCCGTCCGAAACCAGAATGTCAGTGTTTTTCTCCCAATCCCCGGCCGAATTACCCACTGTTTTTAGACAAAACACCAAGGTCGTGTGGTAATTTAATTGTCGTCCGAATATATCACTTCAAAATTCACTGTTTATATCCTTTTTGACCCCTGCAGAGCACCGTACGGTTGCGCTTCACTGTAATTTGGATGCATTTTAGACTTTAGACTAGACTTTTGTTACTGAACTGCTTGCAAGTATTTAAAGTATTTCATCACCGCTCAAAAAATAAAAAGAAGAAAAGCATGTAAACATTTGAAACGGGCCGTTATTACACATGTTAAAATAACCGCAGCGTTATGTTTACTCATGTACATCAGAGGCTGTATTCACTTATCTCCGCTCATTTCCATGCGGAATAAAATGACATCCTTTATTTTGAGATAAAACACAAGTACCTTTTGAACTATCATTTTTTAATGGATTTAAATAATTAAATAATAATTATGATATTCTTTTCCTATTATTAAATTAAATATGCATTTATTCTTATTATACCAAGCATATGATGGATTTTAATTACAGCATGCAATCATGTTATTGAACACGTGAGCAGCCGTTCCCAGGTGCGCAGGATCACAAAACTCGCTCCTCCACCGGGAATAAATCACATCCGAATGCACGCGTTATCACTGAGGTGGCACGCACATTTATTTTTACGGACGTCCACGTGAGAAAAAATTACCGTCAGAATAGGGCTATAGACTACATCGTAATCAGCTGTTAATATTTCATTGGTTCTCTCTTGTTTTTGCATGTGTTCATAATTTCTTGGCAATATTGTCAGCCTGGCCAAAAATGACGTCTGTTTGATTGCGCTATCAAAAATAAAACAATTGACTCCCAGCACAACTGCGCAATATGCTTGTTTAGCACATTTTTAATAATATTTGAACACAGGGTGAAGATGTCAGTTTTCCTACCCCGGACATCACTTTTGGACACTACTGTACACCATTATATAGCACTGTTTCATAAGAATGAGCTGTTTACATGGCAAATGTTGTGACTGTAGAGGCTGTACCTGAGGTAAAGGAGTGTGAGCGTCTCTTTTCACTGGTCCAGCCCTGAATGGAGGACACAGAGGACAACTTCTGTCTCAGAGACTCGCCCTGAGACTCAAACTCATCCTCTACCGAGAGAAAAAACAGAACATGAATCATTCAACCTCTGCAGTACAAGGGCAGACAGTATAATAGAGTAACAAAGCACTGGAGGTGAGAAATAATGTGACCAAGGTGGAAATGACAGAATCCAGAGAGCTGAGTAGAAGTGCTCCTCCAGAAATAGAAAGCCACTGACAGCAAACAGATGTGCCCATGCCTCATAATGTCTGTGTGAAGCTCGGCTCAAACCAGAGTCCTCTACTGCCCTCTTTTGGATGTCCAAAACACTTGTCTTGCATATCATTTATTTATTACTAGCATTAGTGGCCAGTGTTGAGGAAGCTACTGTCAAACTAAAGCTATATTTATCTCATGAATGCTTTTAAATAAAAAAAATGTAACTACTTTGAAGCTACTTATGGAGGAAACATCTAAAGTTATACACGCATTATAAATGACATTTTATCATACACTCTGAGAC
>CM042258.1:4874713-4892213 GCA_023566225.1 Romanogobio albipinnatus
ACAGAATGAAAGACGGACGGACGGATGGATGGACAGACAGAATGACAGATGAAAGACAGATAGACAGACAGACAGACAGACAGACTGATAGATAGATAGATAGATAGATAGATAGATAGATAGATAGATAGATAGATAGATAGATAGATAGATAGATAGATAGATAGATAGATAGATAGATAGATAGATAGATAGATAGATAGATTTCTTACCAGAATGACCTGCATTTGGGAATGAGGGGAGCAGCAGATCCTGATGTCTTTGGTGGATCTGCAGGCCGTCATTGGTGTGCACTATGATCTCTTTGGTTCGGCCTGAGGCAGGCTGACTCTGTGCTAAAACGGTGGTGGTGACATAATTTCTCATGGAGCAGTGACATTTATCTCCATACTGACAGTCTGTGATAGGAGGAGAATGTCTGGAGGGCGTCGCTGAAGACCCATGATATGTCGATCTATTCACTACAGAATCACTGGACGCTGTAGAGAGAGAGGATTTCATCTGAATATGACTGTAAAAACAGACTGTTAAAGACAGACAGACAGTATATAATATAATACCAGTGTGTGCTTGGATTCTAAGGATCCATTTCTTCATCATAAATCGGGAGGAGGCACTAAGGAGATACTCAGATCCATCACGCAATCTGAGAGAAAATGATAAAACAAGTGAAGCGATTCAAACTACTTTCATCTGTAACTACAACAACTCTTTAGTTGTCCATCATTTACCTCAAGCAAAAGCAATTGGGTTTTTTGGTGTACTCTGGCGACGGTTCACACACTGCTCCAATTAGGTTCAGAGGAAGGCTTGTCACACAGCTCTATATGGGGTACAAATACAGACTCGTTTTGGTTAACTCGTATCCTTAGCTGCTTTACAGCCGCCATTAAAGGTAATTCAAATCACAATTCAACCTTGCAATATAAATGAACTAATGATGTCTGTTTATAATAAAGGAAGTCTTATAGCTTACCTTGAGTGTATCTTTCCTGTCCTGATAGAAACATATTGTTTGTTTGTACAGCACAGCATGATAGGAGTTCCACGTCCTGCATGGTGCCTGAAGAAATAGCACATTTATTGGTTACATAAAGAACAGATACCAAAAAAAGAACCAAAAATACACCAAAATAACTTAAACTGACATATACCATGAGGCCTGTGGAACAAAATGCTCATTTGTCTGTGTGAAGAAAATATCTGTAACTGTGATATTTACCTTCTTTCCGCCAAGCTGTAGTTTGTGTTTTCTCTCCAGAGTACCTTCCATAGACGGCAGTTCCAGTTCTTGTCTTCCCCTCTGAAAAAGCCCGGTTCAGAATAACCAACCATTATTTCACAATGAATAGATACAGTCAAGAGTGTCGGAAGGAAAACATTTTTTTTACTTGAGTAGATGCCATTTACATTAAGTACAAATATACCATCATGTTTGCTAAACGTCTAGTTGGGAAAGACACAATTACGGAAATCACCACATTGTTGAGAGCAGCAATAGTGTAGGGGTAAGACGCATGGCATCGAGTTTTGACGCAAATCGAACCGAGGTTCGAATCTGCCTTTTGCCAAACTCACTCTACTCCCTTTTCCCATCACAAATCAGATCGGAAACGCATTTATTTTCAATAAAAATGAAGAAAATATTAGAAAAGTGGAAATAAAGTGTCTAACGTGTTTAATAATAAGTGTTTATCAGTTAGGGGTAGGTAAACAGACGTGCTGAATTAGAGACGATAAAAGTGAGCGGGTCCAATATCATTGGTCGTAAAAAGTGGGTGGGTGGGTCACACACATACAATGGTTCCGACGCCCATGGATACAGTAATGTCTTTTATTATTTTGAAGAACTTTTAAGCAGACTTGCAAGTAAATCTCATATACACTTCTGCAATGGTCTATCCAGTGCAATGGTCTGCAATTTAACTGTACCTGGATATCAGAGTCATTGGTGCCACCCAATCCCATATGGACAGACAGGAGGCTCATGGACTGCTCCTGTGAAGAGAGGAGGACACAAATCAGTGCATACAAAAACAGATTAAATGTGCACTAATAATAGCTACAACACTGGGGATAATGATATAAAAATGTGCTGGTCACAACTTCATTTGAAGTTAAAGATTTCCAAATAAAACCCTCAATCCTCCTGGGAAGATCCTAGCCTTTTAGTGCAAAAGCAACAAAATGAAGAGCATTTTATTATGTATTTAACCATTCTCTTGATCCCACATCAAATAACGGGAAATGTAACCAGTCACCTCATAAACCAGCCAACCAAGGAGTACTTTCTGGCCTTAAAGATAATCCTAAACTTCTAATTACAATACTGTGGTGGCGCTCATGGGTGCCCATCTCATAAAAATCATTCTGACATGTTGTGAAGGCAGCACAAGTCAACAGCTCAACTACTTAAACCAGAGGTGTCCAATCCTGGAGGTCCAACATCCAGCAGAGTTTCCCAGCAAGCAATTTTGCCATAAATAATAGCCATCCAAAATAGCCCTGATGTCTAGGCTAAAACAAGGCAAAAATTGGGCTTTCAGTGAAAATGTAATAGACGTCTAACCATAGCCCAGGTATAGACTAGTCATCTAGAACATGGACATATCAAAGAAATCAAAGAAATTAAATCCTCCTCCTCCTCCTAAACCAAACACCTTGTAATCACTGTTGACTTTGCTTACATGATGGAATATCATATATCTCGCAAGTTATTTAGGCAGAAACGACATATAACCAAATTCAAGGTTATTATGGCTAGAAGTGGGTTACTCATAGCCGGACTATATCGTGTCTATAGTTAACCGAGACAGTGAAATGACAGCTATTGCTTGCTGGGTTAGATCTAATTTGACCCAACACCTACCCTGATGTTTCAAGTAATCCTGAAGACCTTGATGGTTCAGATGTGTTTAAATGGGATTGGAGCTAAGCTCTGCAGGACACTGCCACTGCCCCCCCCCCCCCCACTCCACCCCACCCCACCCCACGGATTGCAGGATTGGATTCCTCTAACTTCCTAAACCGCAGGGTTTGACAAGATTAATTGTCAACTTGCAGACCTCACCTTCAGAAACCCTGTTTCCTTCTCCTCCTCCTCCTCTTCCTCCTCCTCCTCTCTATAATGGTAGATATACTTTTGCTGGTCCTCTATTTCTGGTAGTTTCACCGGATCTGAAGCGGTTTCATTAATGGCCACCTGTTTGTAAACCTGTTCCTGTTGAGTGAATGCAGCCCAAGACCTCCTGTCCCCTTTATGCAGAATTTGCCACTCTTCCATTGAGTTCTGCTGCTTCCCACAACCCACCATAGACTGGATAGATGGTGGCAATCTAAACTCTGCCACAAGAAGGTTGGGTGCGGAGGCTGTGACCAACTTCCTGAAGAGTCCCGCTTGCTCTTTGGGCGAGGGTTCCCTGTGCTGGTCTGGAGAAGAGGTGGCTGTCAAAGCCTGGTAGCCGTTATACATGATGTCAGAGTTTAGACTCTGTCGGTAGCTGTTGGTGTGGTTCCAGATGTCCTCCAGCTCCTCCTCTTCCTGCTCAAACTGTTGGTGGTCAGGGTGAACCGGATCCTCAACGTCAATAGATAAAGTAAGACTTTTGTCTTTGTAGAACTCTAAGTTCCTGTTGGAGACTCCTGCATCCAGGGATGGTACCTTTCCGATGGTCCTCTTGGGCACTGGACACTCTGAGGAGTCTAAGTACAAACCCTCTGAACACAACTTGAAGCTTCCAGAGCTGGAGTGACCAGAGTCCACTGAGTCCTCTCTTCTATTGGCCCTGAAGTTCAACACCACCTGAGATGCTTGGTTTGGACTTATCCGTTGAGTCTTTGTTGGCCTATGTAAGATGTGTTCATTAAGATTGTGAACCAAGGTATGGATGCTAGGACATACATGAATCTCTGCTGTAGTTGAGCTGTGGCTGGCTATCTCTTGGCTTTCACCTTCTGGAGGATTTACATTGTGGTTTTCTTTGTTGTCAAGTTTAGTTCCCATTGTATCCCAACTAACCACCTCTTCTTTGGGCATTGTACTTATCCAAGACAGGTGTTTCTGTTGGAGTAATGAGGGGTGATTCTCCTCAAAAGTGATGTCTTCAATGACTGGAGATGGTGGAGGAGGAAATTCATCTTCAGTAAATGAAACGGTGTCAACGCTGATCCTTTTGGAGTCTTTGTAATCAATCTTAAGGATTACTTCACCTTCTTTTTGCGTTGGAGGCGAGCGGGCTGTTTTAAAGGTGCTCAGAGGTGTTGGACGATCAACCTGGGAGTCCTGGTGTTGAGAGTCTGTCTTCTTTTGCTCGGGAGGGCCAATTGTAATGACATCTTGAATGCTAGGGATGAGGCTCATATCCTTGGGCAGGTCAAAGCTTAATACTGAGCCCAAGGACAGAAATCTACAGTGGTTCTTCACATGTCCTTGGGTGGCAACCTCTAAGGTGTGGTGAACTGGAGATCCAACCTCTCCAGAACATTCTGCATCTATGTCTTTCACCAAAGGGTTCTTCATGTAGTCCAAGACCTGAGTCTCTTCGCTATTTGGTTTCCTTGCATTTTTCCGCTTCTTCCTTTCCTTCAGGGGCCAAGTGTGCATATCATATATCACCGGTTCATGTACAGGTTGCAAACCAGCCTCTTCTGACACCTCTTCTCCCATGATCTTCTGAATGGTGTGTCTACGGTCGTCTTTCTTCTTCTTCCCCTTCTTGCTCTTCCTCTTAAGGCTGCTGAAGATTGAGATGTTGCCGTTCTTTGGCAAGAGGTGAACAGAGGGGTTGCTGGCCTGCTGAAGGGTGTCTTCTGTGGAGGACGAGGAGTATGGAGAGGTGCAAGGGGAGGAGAAAGCGTACAGGGAGGTCCTGGGAGAGGAGGAAGAGGGCCTTGGGGCTTTGTCTCTGGGTAGCGTCATACTCTCATACACTGGGGCTACTGCCATGTTGTTTTCCATAACATGCAAGTAAGTACTCACCTAAAACAAAAGGAAAAGATTGTTTTAGAGTGTTATTTCATTACTTTTTTGTCCCATGCATGAAGGGTTTAGCATGCACAAGTATCACGCTTCAATACGAAGTTCTAGAGGTCGATCGATTGATCGTTTTTGCGATTAATCGGCACCGATAACCATTGCTGGAATAATTGTTATCGGCAAAAATCCATACCGATAGTTTTTCTGGGTTGTGTCCGTTGCTGGAGCAGCTGAGAAGGGTCCACTGTCGTTATACAGAACGAGAGCGACCTCTAGAGGCGAAATAAAAAATATCACGGACACCTTGTGGAGTTTGTTTTGACACGCGAGGCTTCACTTCAGATACGGATTTAAAACAGACAATGAAACGGTATGTTATACAGTACACTACCGTACAGGTTTTCATATCATTATAAAGTAATTAATTTGTTGACTAGATACTGCATTAGTGGAGAACAACAGTATGTTTGCCATCGAGGATGAGAGGATGCTAACATTAGTAGCTTACCTCAAGCGGTTAAAACAATTCGGCGGCGACTGTGTCATAATAAAGGTCCGCCGGCGACTATGCCATAATAACAGTCCCGCCACTTCCTCTTTTCCAGTCATGAGTATGAGGTAACGCAACTCTGTTTATCGTATTAGATATATCTGAGTGTGTTGAAAAGGAAGTTATGACATTCGCTCGGCGGCTGCTATGACAGTTGTTCACACAGCAGTGAGAGTAAAGCGTTTCTGCTAAATAAAACCGAGGGTAACGCAAATATGACGCAATCGACAGGAGACTCCCTCAAACGCATAGCTCACACGTCCCGGTTCCTCGGTTAAAATAGCAATTTCGCACGATTTACAAATAGTTGGAAACATTTTGGATATTCTAAGTACTCAACTGAACAAAATATATAACACTGGCCTAGTGGTTTTTGGATATTTTACAGCAGAAATCTTACATAGCTCACCTTTAATCGGTTATCGGACAGTGTGGGCCAACATAGTTAGTGTTATCGGTAAAATCCACTATCGGTCGACCTCTACAAAGTTCACCCTTTAAAGATACATCATGCTAATTATCGGACGTGCAAATGTCCAAAAATCATTTGGACAGTTAGGTCACACATAAAAAAATGCATGAATGTCATTGCATTACATAGCAAAAGTTATGAAGTGGCATCTGCAAACAACTGTTGATGTTGTTCACTGGGTCATTTTTCATGCATGTATGAAATCAGTTCTTGTCGAGTTCACACAGGTGCAGCTCATCACATTGACTATCAACATTCACTAATGTTTTACAACGTGTCTTCGTTTTGGACCATGCTTGTGTTATCTTTATAATAAATGTAACTTAGTTTGATATATTAGCATCTTATGCAATGGCATATTTAAGTCTGGCTTAAGTATCCAAAAACTTTTTATGGCCAGTGAAATTCATAATTCAAACACTGCTGCAGAAAAATTATCATTTGTATAATCATTTGTGTAAATAAGTGTGTTTTAGTATCTGGGTATACAGCACTTCTGTGAGTGTTTGGCTCAAGCAGACGATTTACATGAGAACAACATGAACACACACAAAAGAACACTAGCATGACTGTTTCTTTTTTTACTCCGGGCTTTAATAAGAATCATCTGCTCTTAAACATGTCGTCATACACAGCTGTAATGGCTTGACCTTTCACCTTGTGACTAATCTTGTGCTGCTCTGGCAGCCCCAGACCATAAATCACACAGGCCAGTCAAGAGGGCCTTCTAGAAAGTTCACAACAAATTTCTCCAGCACCCCCAACTCCTGCTGGGAGCTATTTCAAAACTTAGCGATCATGGGAAGCGAAGGGTGAGGTCACATCTCAGCACAGCGCTGCTGTCATGAGTGGGTTTACATCAGGCTTAAAGACAGCTTACGTAAGAGTGAAAAACTCCACTTCATGCATCTTATCACCTCTCTTATCATCTGCTTCCTCGGTCTCTCTCCGTCCATGCATATCTGATTAAAACTACTGATTTGCAGCAAATATTTAGATCTAACAAAAGCCCCTGGCCTCTGCTGGTTTCAGACTCGTCATGACGGAGCAAGCGTTTAAAGAGAATACATACTAACATTTTGCTTCAGAAAACTTGAAACACTCATTATAGAGTATATTTAGTATAGTCTTAAAGGTGCAGTAAGTGATTTCTGAGAAACGCTGTTGAAAAACAAACATGCCGCATCTTGATAGCTCCGCCCACAAATTCACAAACACGCCATGAAATCTCAGAAATCGCTTACTGCACCTTTAATTTAAAGATGTCTGATGTATGACACTGTGAGAGGCTCAATGCATACATGTTTCAATCATCAATTCTGACTCTGTGTGATTAAATGCTCTGATCTGTGGTCTCAGCAGCATATACATTATGCAAAGTTATTGCATAAGTTCAGAAGACTTGAAACACTCATTATAGAGTATATTTCTGGTCTTAAAGGTGCAGTAAGTGATTTCTGAGAAATGCTGTTGATATTTGAAATCAGTAGGGATGCGCTGATATGAAAATTTTGGCTGATACAGATAACCGATAATTCTATATATTTGAAAGGCGATAACCGATATATTGGCCAATAAATATAAATCTATATTTTTATCTCATTTTCGAGAGCCTGATTACAAAAACAAAAGTCTCGCCATGAAAAGCCATATCGGCCAAATTTTCTTATCGGACCGATACCGATAACATTAAAAATGAACATATATCGGATGATACTGATATGGTGGCCGATATATCGTGCATCCCTAGAAATCACCAAAACAAACACGCCCCATCTTGATAGCTCTGCCCGCAAATTCAACACAGGCACCTGCCCCCTAATGAGTGGACACACCCCTTAAAGGGTCATGAAACCTTAAACCAAATTTTCTAAGATTTTATGAGTGTTGAGCATCATAGAAGTCAATGTTACCATTCATTCATTTTGATTGTAGGAGAAAAGTTAATTTTAAACATTTTTGCACTATATTTAACTTCCGGGTTTAAAGTCATCTTTGTATCAACTTCACAGAATGTAACGCTTTTTCGTACTATAGTACAGCGATGACTCATTGATGTCTCATAATTATTCCTGAGTCTGCGTGCCCTTATCCTATAAGAAGACGCCTTGCCTAATTATTCATGAGACTGCATGTCCTTATCCTATGAGAAGACGCCTTGCTTAATTATTCATGAGACTGCATGTCCTTATCCTATGAGAAGACGCCTTGCTTAATTATACATGAGACTGCGTGTCTTTATCCTATGAGAAGATGCCTCGCTTAACACAGCAGCACGTGTTGATTGACAGGCGCTTCAAAGAGTGAGATCACATTCGTAAGTGAGATCGTAAGTAAGAGATGCATTAAAGGATTAGTTCACTTTTAAATAAACTTTTGCTGATAATTTACTCACCCCCATGTCATCCAAGATGTCCATGTCTTTCTTTTTGCAGTCAAAAAGAAATTAAGGTTTTTGATGAAAACATTCCAGGATATTTCTCCATATAATGGACTTCAATGGGCTCCAAACGGTTCAAGGTCCAAATGACAGTTTCAGTACAGCTTCAAAGGGCTTTAAACGATACCAGACGATGAATAAGGGTCTTATCTAGCGAACCGAGCAGTATTTATGCTGTTATTTTACCTCTTATCAGACGAACGTGATAATCTCTGAGCTCTGCCATAACTTCCGCTAATCCATCCATCCATCCATCTTCTTCCGCTTTATCCGGGGCCGGGTCGCGGGGGCAGCAGTCTAAGCAGAGATGCCCAGACTTCCCTCTCCCTAGACACTTCCTCTAGCTCTTCCGGAGGGACACCGAGGCGTTCCAAGGCCAGCCGGGAGACATAGTCCCTCCAGCGTGTCCTTGGTCTTCCCCGGGGCCTCCTCCCGGATGGACATGCCCGAAACACCTTCCCGGGAAGGCGTTCAGGAGGCATCCGGAACAGATGCCCGAGCCACCTCAGCTGTCCCCTCTCGATGTGGAGGAGCAGCGGCTCTACTCCGAGTTCCTCCCGAGTGACTGAGCTTCTCACCCTATCTCTAAGGGAGCGCCCAGCCACCCTGCGGAGAAAGCTCATTTCGGCCGCTTGTATCCGGGATCCTGTCCTTTCGGTCATGACCCAAAGCTCATGACCATAGGTGAGAGTAGGAACGTAGATTGACCGGTAAATCGAGAGCTTCGCCTTACGGCTTAGCTCTTTCTTCACCACGACAGGCCGGTACATCGACCGCATTACTGCAGAAGCTGCACCGATCCGTCTGTCAATCTCCCGTTCCATCCTCCCCTCACTCGTGAACAAGACCCCTAGATACTTGAACTCCTCCACTTGGGGCAGGAACTCTCCACCAACCTGAAGTGGGCAAGCCACCCTTTTCCGACTGAGGACCATGGCCTCGGATTTGGAGGTGCTGATCCCCATCCCAGCCGCTTCACACTCGGCTGCAAACCGTCCCAGTGCATGCTGAAGGTCCTGGTTAGAAGGGGCCAACACGACAACATCATCTGCAAAGAGCAGAGACGAAACCGCGTGGTCCCCAAACCTGACACCCTCCGGCCCTTGGCTGCGCCTAGAAATTCTGTCCATAAAAATTATGAACAGAACCGGCGACAAAGGGCAGCCCTGCCGGAGTCCAACATGCAACGGGAACAAGTCTGACTTACTGCCGGCAATGCGGACCAAACTCCTGCTCCGGTCATATAGGGACCGGACAGCCCTCAGCAAAGGACCCCGGACCCCATATTCCCGAGCACCCTCCACAGGACGCCGCGAGGGACACAGTCGAATGAGGTCAAATATGAGCGTGGTCATAGATATATCGATCGTAGATGCCTCATTCTACTGATCCGTGCAGGCGCTAATGAGACATCTACGTATACATCTATGACCACGCTTGTATTTGACCTCACTTAGCGGAAGTTATGGCAGAGCTCAGAGAATATCACGTTCGACTGATAAGAGGTAAAATAACAGCATAAATACTGCTCGGTTTGCTAGATAAGACCCTTATTCATCGTCTGGTATCGTTTAAAGCCCTTTGAAGCTGTACTGAAACTGTCATTTGGACCTTGAACCGTTTGGAGCCCATTGAAGTCCATTATATGGAGAAATATCCTGGAATATTTTCATCAAAAACCTTCATTTCTTTTTGACTGCAGAAAGAAAGACATTGACATCTTGGATGACATGGGGGTGAGTAAATTATCAGCAAAAAATTATTTAAAAGTGAACTAATCCTTTAATGGATCAAAAACGAGTGATTATTTTTGCTTTGTATTAGTTTCTGCGTCGCATAAGTTCTCTTCATTAGATCCTGAGTCTTCACACAAACGCGATTCATCCACAATGTGAGTGTAACCTCTCTTTACGGCCCATAAACCGATCAAACGGCTCATAAAACACTGCAAAATAAGCCTCAAAAGTTAAATAATCAAACCAGTGGAAGCAGTGCTTTTATCCTTTATTCATGCAATATCTATTCAGTCAGTACCTTGGTTCCATTGCTTGACAGAACTCCCTGAAGCCTGCCCCATCCACCACACTGATCCAGTTTGCACATACAAATTAGTTGCTTATATTTACAAAATGAGCCTACAAAAGCATAAACAAGCTCGTTTAATAAAGAAAAGTTCACGAAACTAAGTGAAAACATTTAAGAGATCATAAATTGAGTTGTATAAGTTAACGTTACATTTCTACATACATTTTGTTCTCTTGTCACAAGTAATATCAAGGTTTATTTTTGATCTGTTTTACATGATTCTTTTGTAGCGTGGTTTTCGGTGAAGTGTACTAAAATAAATATCGCCACCTGTGTATATTAGCCCACTTCTTCTCGACGCTTTTTCCTGATGGTTTATAGAACAATTACTCCGAGTCGCCCTCTGTCGCTTCAAAGAATAGCACAACGGCGAGCGCGTCAAGTATAAACTAAACGCCTCGTCCGTTTGGGGAGGAGCGCACGCAGTCAGCGGGGGCTCGCGCTGTGGAGCCAGGCCAAAGTATAAACAAGACTTCAGGCGTGCCCACTCGCAAAGCAGACAGCCACGCCTCTACTACCGCGGGCGTTTTTTCCAATTTTTTTTATTAGAATATTAACTTTCACCTTCGAAAATGCGTTTTTTTAAAACTATTCGAATATATATTCGAATTTAGAATATTCGTTGACAGCCCTAGTGTATATTGTGTTACGTAATGGTATTTTGCAGCGTGCAATTTTTTGGGAAGCGTTGATGCTTTTACTGAGAGTGAAATAATACTCTGAATCAGAAGCCGTTGCTGAGTTGTTGTCTTGTCAGTCAGTCTCCCCTCGTCCCCCTCCACTCCGCAGCTTAACCAAGCCCACTTTTATAGCATTTTTCAAAACTGTGGTGAGAACTGACGGCTGCTAAAACAGGGGGTTTCATGACCCTTTAATGCTGATTGGCTACAAGTGTGTTTTGGTGCTCGGTCTGATCTACTTTCAACAGCGTTTCTCAGAAATCACTTACTGCACCTTTAATTTACAGATGTCTTATGGCTGACACTGTGAGAGATTCAATGAATACATGTCATTTCTGTGTGATTATACGCTCTGATCTCTGTGGTCTCAGCAGCATATAATAACACAATGACCATTGTAACATATGCATCGAGTCTCACGGTGTCATCCAGCAGCTCTATATGTGCTGAAAGCTCAGAGGTCACAAAAAATCCCACTGACAGATATCAAAATGCATCTAAAATTAGACGGCGTGACCGCAGCTAGACAACTTCCCACAAGCCCCAATCCTCAAGATGTTTTCCAAAAAAATCTGAGAGCTGTAAATGTACAGCAACAGCCAAAATTTGCACAAAAAATACTTCTACTACTGACCAAAGTTTACACTTCACAGACCCTAATGTCATCATAAAAGGAGGATACAGCAAATCCATTTAAGGCTACTATATGCTACTATATTTTTAAGCCCCTGTGACCGTTCCAAGAAACACACACTTTTATTTTTGTTGCAATTACTTTCAAAACTTTCCCAAAGACAGTTATGTAAACAACCTGAATGTTTGAAATGAGGCTTTATGTGTATCTTGGAAGAGTTTCTAATGCTTCCCATATCCTGGCAGTGGAAGTGGCTATTTCCTCAGTCATCTTTTCATTACCTGCCTGCCTATACCTGTTTGCAATCTCCCCTAAACCGAAATGACCCGTCTTCCATCAAAGTCTCTGTAGCGTTTCCAACCACCAAACAAATAAATGATCAGGCCAGTGGCTCTTTTTCAGAATAGCACATTATTATAATACGGTTTTGAGATGTACTGCAATGCTAAAATGATATGATGAGATGATTTCCCTACTGAAAATCATGGTGTTAGTCAGTCCATCACACCAAAGACCTCATGCACACAAACACATTTTCTTTGTTTTCTCATGCAGGGCCACCGACCAACCGTATTTACCTCTTCTGCACTGTGTCGGTAAATCGTTTTCTTTCTCTTTAAACTACCAAAAAGCCCCTGGCAGCGCCTCCAAAAGCTTTTACAGGCAGAAGAGTGAGACTCAGCAGGCTGAAGGAGAACGTACAAGAGAATAAAACAGAGAAGGGTGTTGTTGAGGAAAGAGAAGAGAGAGAAGAAAGTGAAAGAGAACACAAACTAGTGCATAAGTGATTGTGTCATCTTGTTTTGCGCTGTTTAAATCATTCTCACCCTGTGCAGAGGCTCGGGCACCGGCACGCCACCTTCCCTGCCAGGCGCCTGTACCTGGATTTGTGTGTCTCCAGAGTTACCGAAGCTGAGGATGAGGTTGACGGTTCCTCCTACAGCGGAGGGACTGGGATCCTTCAGCACCAGGTACGGTGAATCCGGACTCTCTGAATGACTGCTGTCGTCGCTTCCTTTAGGACTGACACTCTTCATCACCTCGTATTCATAACTGTGCTGCAAACTATCCTCCATGTCACCAGGGGGACTTGTGAGGCTTTCTATTCTCTTCTGAGAGACTTCGGTTGAGGTTTCCACCTGAAAGAAAGAAATAAGTAAGCAATAACTTATGAGGAGCCGTTGAATTATTAGAAAAATAATGCGCACAAAGCGTGTAATGTGCATTATTTTTCAATAATTCAACGGCCCGGAGTCAATTATTCCTCTTATACTATAGTTACAAACCTCAAAATATTGTTTAGAGGATTTATTTAAAACATTTGTCAGGTTTTTGTCCTTAAAACGCTCTGATTTCTAACACATCTAAACCCCAAAAGTATTTTTTTAATGAAGGCTTGAGCCATTGATAGCTGACTATTGCAGTTATTCAAGAGAGAGAGTGCAAGTGTGTGAATTACCTATACTAATAAAAAAACGCAAGTTTATCTGCTTCAAGAACAGCGCCGTTATTACCTCTCTAGTGGGAAAGCTTGTCTCTATGTAGCTTTTAAAGGGATAGTTCACCCAAAAATTATCCCATGATTTACTCACCCTCAAGCCATCCTAGGAGTATATGACCAGTGTTGGGGGTAACGCATTACAAGTAACTTTAGTTACGTAATCGGATTACTTTTTCTAGTAACTAGTAAAGTGACGCATTCATTTACAGCAAAAGATCTGAGTTTCTTTTTCACATTTATTTGACTGACATCTCTCCTGTCCCCATGTTGAGAGAAATTGAGAGTAAGTGCAGAGGCGTTGTGTGTAAACATGATGGTTATTGTAGTTCTAGACTAAATGTGAGCATTTATTCATCTCACTTGCACAATAAAGATTCAGTACTCCTCAAAATGAATAAAATCAGTCAAATGCAAACCTCCAATAATTAAATGTTAAATAAAACAAATATTTTTATGCATTTAATCTCACTTTATTGGCCAATGTCTTGCTGCTAACCTTCGATGATTCAGTTAAACTTATGAGCAAAAAATTACTCTATTGTTTTGTTTTTATTGGTAAAACTTTTTTCTCCTGCGTCCTATTCTTCCATTATCCAGAATGGCAGCACAGCTGAAAGGTTTGTTTGAGCTGCGCCCTCTACCGTACAGGAATGAATTTTCATTTTTACCTCTGCCTGAGGCTTATTATTTCAATTTTGGTCTTAACATTTGCACAAAAATAGAACTATTTTGTTATAAAAAATAACTAAAAAACAAGCCCAGCCCAGGTGAGAAAAAATAACGCAAAAGTAACGTAACTCATTACTTTTCTTAAAAAGTAACTAAATAACTCAATTAGTTACTTTTTAAGGGAGTAACGTAATATTGTAATGCTTTCCTCAACACTGTATATGACATTCTTCTCTCAGACGAATACAATCATAGTTATATAAAAAATGTCCTGGCTCTTCCAAGCTTTATAATGGCAGCCCAATATTCGAAGCTCAAAAAAAAGCACATCCATCCATTATAAACGTACTCCACACGGCTCCGGGGGGTTAATAAAGGCCTTCTGAAGCGAAGCCATGGGTTAGTGTAAGAAAAATATTAAACTAACCCATCAGTTCACTTCAGAAAGCCTTTATTAACCCCCCGGAGCTGTGTGGAGTACGTTTATGAGCAATGGACGCACTTTTTTGGGCTGCCATTCACTCCCATTATAAAGCACGGAAGAGCCAGGACATTTTTTATTTTAACTCCGATTGTATTCGTCTGAAATAAGAATGTCATACACACCTAGGATGACTTGAGGGTTAGTAAATCATGGGGTTATTTAACTATCCCTTTAAGTTGATAAATTATTTTATTGATAAAACCGTCAGAGCAGCGCTGACAACATGTTTCTCTGTGTGTGTGTCCGTAAGGTATGTGCGAGAGAAAGAGAGTATGTGCTTTCCATGCATATTAAAACGTAATTTTGCCACAAAAAACCTGGAAATAATTTGTTGTTTTTATCCTATTTTATACTATATTTCTTTGCTTGGTCATTGTCGCTGTTGGTTTTGGTTCTTTTGCTGTTGTAGGACCTTTGAAATAACTGAAATCGTTTGGCGGAGTGATATGGAACTGTAATGCGGTCAAAACCTGCCTGGAACTACTTTATCCGTGCGTTTCCCTGAATATAACTGCACGCCTTAGAACAGTCGTCAACCGATCAGATTTACGCATTCAACAATTATTTTGTGACCATTAAGTTGATTTTTTATGATAATGAATCACCATCAATGAATAGGTTCTACCTGTGGTTGCGAGGTGCAGACCGTGGCTTCAGAGTAAATGGCATCTGTCTGAGGTTCTTCAGCCTTCTGTCTGCTCAACAGCTGATCCTTCTGAGCCCTCCAGTGGACCAGGATCCATCCCAGCATGCTCCTCAGCTCCTCCATCCTCTCTCTGATCTGCACGGGACAAAGAGCAATGGAAAAACATTCTATCATTCTTGTTATTGCATAGGAAGCTTTTATTGATTGTACTTTCATGGGAGACATTCTGTGAATTAGTTGTCAAACAGTAAGAGTAGAGCTATAAAACTGGGCAAAGCAAATGAAGCAGATCTTAAAGAGGAGGACATCTGCTTTTTTCCATGTTCATCTTTAGTGTGTAATGTTGCTGTTTGAGTCTCTCCAGCGGGAGTTCTTCTCTACATCAGTGTCAGTGTTTCTGAACTCCCTGAAATGAAGAAAGAGTTTTCTTCCGGGAACGCACACGTCACAATATTCCTCACTTAAATAATTTATACGCAGAATAAAGGGGCGGGGCCTGGTTGAGTTAGTTAGTAGTGTGTTGAAACTGCCGGTTATGGTAAGGGGCGGGACATTTCCCAAACACTCTCGAAGCTCTTGACCAATCACAACACATTGCTCCAGCCGACCCATTAGAGCACACTGTGCTTCTCAGAAGGAGGGGCTTCATAGAGACGGGAACTAAACAGAGCGTTACTGAAAGACTGGGAAGAGAGGAGCCGCAACAATGGGGAATATGGGAAAAATAATGTTTTTTGAACATTCAAGCATGAAATCCTTTTCTAGTGGATCCTTAAAAATGGTATAAAGTGACATCTTTAAAGAAAGCTTATTTGTGATTTTTCTTTTATTCATGTAAAACATACTCTACCATTTTGTTAAGGTGATGCTCGTCGCCAAAGAGTTTTTCTCCAGCCACGGTGAGCTGATCAAACTCCTCAAACTTCTGTTCTATCTGCCGATCCAGAACCTCAACCAGAGGCTCCTGGTTTTCTCGGCTCTGACGCAGAGCACTTTCTGAGAAAATGCAGGAGCGGGTGTCTTCTGTCCAAGAGCTGTGGGAGAGAAGATGAACGGCAGAGGGATGAAGACAAGAGCTTCAGGCCAACACACACAGCTCAAGATGATGCTTACCAGACCTTTCTCCAAATGCACGAAAAGAACACAATGTGAACAGGCACATCCCATCAATAAACAAAACATTATTAATAAAACAAACTCTGCAAATAAATCCATAGAACATTCCTTGTGAGTCACACCAAAATATGTCCAGGTCACATTTCACCCCAAAATCAAAACAAATTATATGTGGCATATGTTGTATTATATTACATTATATTTTTTTGCATTATGCCATTATTTTTAATGACAATTACGCACATTTTGTCAAAATTTATATTACTGTAATGTGTTTAGGCATTTCAATTATGCACTTTTTTTTATTATTAGATTCTCATTACTCAACTAAAGTATTTTTTAAATAAATATTTTATATTTTGAAAAAAATTAAATCAGCATTCATTAAAACCAGAACTAATATTTATATTTTCTCATTACAAATTTTCCATTACAAATAGGGGAAATTGTCATGAAAATATCATAATGCAAAAACTGCAAAAAAATGCAAAGGGTTTCTGCAGGTTTCACCAAGTCCAATTTAAGACTTTTTGAGACCTTTTTAAGACCATTATGAATGAAATTTAATACCTATAAAAGGAAATGCAGTCACAAATTTACTTGCAAAGTATACAAATTGAACAAACTTGCACTTCCTCAAACTCAATTCCACCAGGATTTTGCAACTTTTTTTTTGTGATTTTTGAGATCAAAATGAATGATTTTGTGGTGGTAATTTCCAGACATTTGCATTTTTTTCATAATTAGGACACCACATTTACCATATTCTGTAAGATGCACAATAGCCACACATGACAATAAAATAAAAAACTAAAAACATTCCTCTTGTGGTCCCACTTTATATTAGGTGGCCTTAAGTACTATGTACTTACA
This sequence comes from Romanogobio albipinnatus, assembly GCA_023566225.1. Lineage (NCBI taxonomy): Eukaryota > Metazoa > Chordata > Actinopteri > Cypriniformes > Gobionidae > Romanogobio > Romanogobio albipinnatus. The sequence continues at coordinate 4,891,839 of CM042258.1, forward strand.
TCAAAAAATAAGTACAATGTACTTACTGTGTTCAAATTGTATTGCAAAACACCTTTGCTGATACTGAGGTGGAATACGGGTTGAGTTAGGGACAGGTGTGGGGGTATGGGTCAGTTTAAGGGTAGGGTTAGGGACAGGTGTGGTGGTATGGGTAAGTTTAAGGGTAGGGTTAGGGACAGGTGTGGGGGTATGGGTCAGTTTAAGGGTAGAGTTAGGGACAGGTGTGGTGGTATGGGTCAGTTTAAGGGTAGGGTTAGGGACAGGTGTGGTGGTATGGGTCAGTTTAAGGGTAGGGTTAGGGACAGGTGTGGTGGTATGGGTCAGTTTAAGGGTAGAGTTAGGGACAGGTGTGGTGGTATGGGTCAGTTTAAGGGT
>CM042258.1:4897213-5007213 GCA_023566225.1 Romanogobio albipinnatus
TACAATGTAAAAACATGTATGTACACAATAAGTGCAATGTATCAAATGATTAAATAAAATGTTAGTACATAGTTGTTAAGGCCACCTAATATAAAGTGGGTCCAATCTTGTTTATTTTGGTTTACAAATAATGCAGGATCTCAAAAAAAAAAAATGCATGTTGATTTTTCATTATATTTAGTAATCGCAGAAACACGACTATCAGACTATTAGCTGAAGAATAAAATCCGTTTTATGTGTCTGTGGTACAATCTGAAAGAGACTCCAATAACATGAAAGCTGATTGGCTGCAATATAAGCTGCATGTTGGTCTCATTTGTAGTCGTATTACAGCGAATTATATTTGGACTATTTAAACATTCTAAAGTGCTGCAGGATTTCAATGAGCATTAGAGCTAGCGTTACACGGACGTAGGAAAATTAAGACCTGTATAAAATGATTTAAGACCTAGAACAGAATACTTTAGCGAATTTAAGACTTTTTAAGGCCTAAAATTTTGATTTTGAAATTCTAGACTTTTTTATACTTTTTAAGACCCCGCAGAAACCCTGTGAAAGATGGTGGTTTTGGTGTGAATTATGACCTGGACATGTTCTTGTGAGGTGAACCTTTCACTTTAACAGAACGAGTCTTATTTAATAGATTCATTATTTCCTTACATCATCGCCAGGTAGTTCCTAAAGAAATGGCGCAGGTGCCCAAACTGCAGGAGTCTCTTCTTGTTTTCGGCCACACTCTTGCCGAGCTCTTCCCAGGCATGCAGACTGGTCTGAATCTCAGTTCCTACGGCGTTCATCCTCTCTGGACAAACATCTGACAAACGGCTCGCCAGACTCTTCATAGCCCCGACCTCCTCCTTTAGGACCCCGTATTCAGCCTGGAGAAAGAAAAGACGCCCATGTGTGAGTTCAGAATGGTAAACTACCTGTGCTTGGAAGTATAAACCCTAAACGGAACCATATGCTTTACATATGCAGCGCTGGCATCACTGACATTGTTTCAGAATGTAATTAAAAGTGTTAAAGGCTTTATAAGAATCAAGCCGCTCAGTGTTTCAGATCTGCGCCTGCAAAACAGAGATTGTCAGATGCCTTGTGCATGAGCGTCAAACTATTTTAGTATGAGCCATTAGGTCATTTCTTGCGCTTTGGGGTTTCCAGACAGCTGTGCATGTTTGTGCAATGCACGCTATTGAGGTTGCATTGCAAAACACCCCACAATGCACAATGCTGCAGTCACAAATGAATCCACTGACACATACGAATGCACATCATAAATGCCAAAACTCTCACACAATGGAGTCCTGTGTGGATAATAAAGTCATGTGTGGGCTCACACGTTGAGGCTGACTTCATTAACATCTATTGAACAAAACAAGGGTCTGGCTGAGCCTCAGTGGATGTCAAACTTCAACCACAACAGGAAACAGATTCTAGAAACAATGTGCTAAAACAAATGGGAGAAAGTCATTTCCAATAGATCAACACTGCGAGGTCACAGAGTCCCGGCAAACAAGATGCTTCCTGTTCTCGGAGCGCGTTCACTAGTAAGTGCTTTGGATGTGTTATTGTTTTGCAAAAAAGCTTGGTTGCTGTCTGGAAGGTCTTTTTTTTGAAAAATAAACAACCCCACAAAGAGGTGAATCTCATGAAAACATATCCAGATCACATTTCACCACAAGAATATGCATGAATCAAACAGCTCTATTTTTATTGTGATGTAATAATAATAATAATAATAAGGTAACACTTTAGTACTTTTGCCTCAATTAACTCTTAATTAATAGTTTAGGTATTGGATGCATTATGACCACTGACAGGTGAAGTGAATAACACTGATGACCTCTTCATCACCTGTTAGTGGGTGTGATATATTAGGCAGCAAGTGTACATTTTGTCCTCAAAGTTGATGTGTTAGAAGCAGGAAAAATGGGCAAGCGTAAGGATTTGAGCGAGTTTGACAAGGGCCAAATTGTGATGTCTAGACGACTGGGTCAGAGCATCTCCAAAACTGCAGCTCTTGTGGGGTGTTCCCGGTCTGCAGTGGTCAGTCTCTATCAAGAGTGCTCCAAGGAAGGAACAGTGGTGAACCGGCGACAGGGTCATGGGCAGCCGAGGCTCATTGATGCATGTGGGGAGGCTGGCCCGTGTGGTCCGATCAATCAGACGAGCTACTAGAGCTCAAATTGCTCAAGAAGTAAAAAAATATGAGCCAGGCATGTTCATGACAGGTTAATCCTTAACTCTTTTGCAACATTTTTCTCTGGTAGTCCTGCAGCAATGTAGCCTAGAAATCTAGACGCACCCTAGCGGCAGCAAATCTAATTTGCAGTCAGGGTAGTCAAGCAACTCTCCGTTGGCTTGCGAGTTGGAAAAACCAAACTCTGGTCAGGCCAATCACATCGTGTATAGAGTCGGTGGGCGGGCTTAACATAATGACGGCAGAGTTGCGGCGGTTCTTGAAAACAAAGAAGCTGGCGAACAGCGGTCTTTCCAATCGGCTTTGGCTGCGACTCTGGAAGACTTGGAGTTCAGCTTTTCTTTGAGGAAAGAACAAAGAACAGCACTGGAGTCATTCTTAAGAAAGGAAGATGTGTTCGGAGTTTTGCTGACTGGATACGACAAAAGTTTAATCTATCAACTAGCTCCACTTCACCTTCTTCATTGCTCGGGTTGGTTGTAGCGCTGTCCTATTGCGTGCAGAGGGAATTTGAAAGATAACCGTTTATCCCGCCCCTCGGATTGAGCCCTGCCAAAGGCTTGTCAGGCTAGCAGCAATGTTCATTGTACCCGTACCTCCAGCTGGTCCTGGTACTCCTGCAGGCCATCCAGACCGCAGCGATCCGGCTCACACCTCACAGCCATCTCACTCTCCATCTCAAGCACATCTACGGCTAGTTCGGCACAGCGCTGCAGACACTGCTCCACGCGCACAGACACCATGGCATGCTGGGAAACGAGGAGATGATGAATAGTACAGAGAAGAATGTACGCTTATATGCCAAATCTATGCTTACTTGCCAGGTCTGCCTTAACATAAACATTGAAAAGTTAATCTGATAACATTGATTTCTGATTCTACATACCCTGGTGAGCAGCTCCTGGATGCTCTGGTCATGTGACTGCGAGCGGCCCCGCTCTCGCGCCGTATCATTGAGCATCTCCACAGCTTCTCTGAGTTCCTTTACAGGGTTTCCAATGGCTTCCATCAGGGGCTCATCATGTCTGCTCCCCGGCAAGCCCAGAAGAGACGGTCCAGAGTCAAGTTCACTGCACAGGGGCTGGAGGAACACAGAGTTAAACAAAGACAATAAACTACTGTAAGCCTCACATTATTATGCAGCTCTCTGGAATACTCAATTCTGATTGGTCGACCATGCCATTCTGATCAAATACTTAGTTTAATTTTACTATAATAATATACTTAATATAAGTATAATTTTAATAATAATATTATTATTGCATTGCAAAATTATATAGATTTTTATAAGTATAATATAAATTTGATAGCTTTATTTTATAATTTTATAAATATTAATTTTATAATAGTATTATATTAATTAGTTGAAGGCTGGACTGACATCATGCATCTCTCTAGAATACTCAATTCTGATTGGTCGCTCATGCCATTCTGATAAAATATTTTCATAAAATGACACTAAACTGTATAATTTTTTTAAAATGTTATATTTTTGGGCACTTTTGCCTTTATTGGCTAGGAAAATCAGGGGACTGTTTTCCTACATATCTATGCTAGTTTAATGTCCCGTCTCCTTTGTCAAAATATTTATTCAATATTCAATATTCCATATTCATTTGCTCAAAATGGTGCAGTTCATTTCACCTTTTTACTTATTTTGAATGTAATATTGAAAAATCTGACTATAGGTGTTTCTCAATGTCAAGAATACTTCCTCTGCAGAACTGGTCCTTCCAAGTCACTTCCTTCAGAGGTTAGGCGAGGCTCCTCTTTAGCATTCGGAGAACACGTAAATGGAACAGGCTAGCAAGTGCACGTCATTGCGTCATTACGTCAGTGAAAAGGTCCGTTAGCCATCAATAACGTAATTTGTATAATATCAATACGGTAGTAATTTGTACTGGCATTTAAACCATAAACTTTACTTATATTTACTATGGTTATAACAAATGTTTGGTAACGTAAATACTTACACTTGAAAGCATATTGCCCCGTTAACGCTCCGACTCCGCCCGATATTTTGTATTTTTTGAACAAGATAGCAAAGCTGCGCGCATAGGATTGTGGGTGATTTGAGAGCGCGAAGGCTACACGTATGCATGCTTTCCTGTATATGGCATATTTTTCGAACGAAGGACTCAGACCTTGGTTGACATTCAGAGGATCCTCGACATTGGAACAGTCCTTCGATGAAGTACCATCCTCGGAATTCTGGCTTCCTTCCTTGACATTGAGAAACGCCTTATGAGTCAAAGAATTCTTTAAAAATGACTAAAACTTGATTGATCGATTACAGAAGTGGGACATTAGCATGATGCTAAACTAACTACATGATTATCATAACAATACACATTACACACAAATATTGGGGATAATATCCTCTATTTTTATTAGAATAAGTTTTTTTTTTGATAATTTAAGTTATTGAATTAATTCTAATAATATTTATTCTAAACTTACACTCACCTAAAGGATTATTAGGAACACCTGTTCAATTTATCATTAATGCAATTATCTAATCAACCAATCACATGGCAGTTGCTTCAATGCATTTAGGGGTGTGGTCCTGGTCAAGACAATCTCCTGAACTCCAAACTGAATGTCAGAATGGGAAAGAAAGATGATTTAAGCAATTTTGAGCGTGGCATGGTTGTTGGTGCCAGACGGGCCGGTCTGAGTATTTCACATTCTGCTCAGTTACTGGGATTTTCACGCACAACCATTTCTAGGGTTTACAAAGAATGGTGTGTAAAGGGAAAAACATCCAGTATGCAGCAGTCCTGTGGGTGAAAATGCCTTGTTGATGCTAGAGGTCAGAGGAGAATGGGCCGACTGATTCAAGCTGATAGAAGAGCAACTTTGACTGAAATAACCACTCGTTACAACCGAGGTATGCAGCAAAGCATTTGTGAAGCCACAACACGCACAACCTTGAGGCGGATGGGCTACAACAGCAGAAGACCCCACCGGGTACCACTCATCTCCACTACAAATAGGAAAAAGAGGCTACAATTTGCACGAGCTCACCAAAATTGGACAGTTGAAGACTGGAAAAATGTTGCCTGGTCTGATGAGTCTCGATTTCTGTTGAGACATTCAGATGGTAGAGTCAGAATTTGGCGTAAACAGAATGAGAACATGGATCCATCATGCCTTGTTACCACTGTGCAGGCTGGTGGTGGTGGTGTAATGGTGTGGAGGATGTTTTCTTGGCACAGTTTAGGCCCCTTAGTGCCAATTGGGCATCGTTTAAATGCCACGGCCTACCTGAGCATTGTTTCTGACCATGTCCATCCCTTTATGACCACCATGTACCCATCCTCTGATGGCTACTTCCAGCAGGATAATGCACCATGTCACAAAGCTCGAATCATTTCAAATTGGTTTCTTGAACATGACAATGAGTTCACTGTACTAAAATGGCCCCCACAGTCACCAGATCTCAACCCAATAGAGCATCTTTGGGATGTGGTGGAACGGGAGCTTCGTGCCCTGGATGTGCATCCCACAAATCTCCATCAATATGGGCCAACATTTCTAAAGAATGCTTTCAGCACCTTGTTGAATCAATGCCACGTAGAATTAAGGCAGTTCTGAAGGCGAAAGGGGGTCAAACACAGAATTAGTATGGTGTTCCTAATAATACTTTAGGTGAGTGTATACGGTTTGATAAGTATAAGTAACTAAGTATACTTAGTTTTTAATTTTAATTAAATTAAATGTAATAAACTTTTTTTCTTTTTTTTTTACACAAAAAAATGTTGATAATACTGAATAATAGTTACATAATAGTGAATAATAGTAATTTTATAAATATGTATTTTGTAATCATATTATAGCAATTGGTTATTGTAAATATAATTTGCTATTATTATTATTATATAAATATAATGCTGCCATTATCAATGCTAGTAATGAGTAACGGAGTTCAAATGCCACGGCAGGTCATGGGTTCGATTCCCAGGAAATGCATGAACTGATCAAATGTACCCTTTGCAATTTAAGTCTCTTTGGATAAAAGCATCTGCCAACTGCATAAATGCAAATGAACTACAAAAATCGAACCTCTCCCAAGGTGCTGTAGTGACTTTCCTCAAGCTCCACCCTCTCCAGGAACTCTGTGAGCATCCGCGTGTCCTTCAGCTCTGAGCTCTGTTGGGTCAGGGCCATTTGCACACTGCTGAACCTGAAAGAAAAGCCCACGTTCATACATCTGAACCAGTGTAAGCAACATCTGTCCGACTTGAACTGGCAGCACATACTTCTCCTCCACGTCCTTCAGTCGGGCAGGAAGCAGCTGAGTGTGAAGATGTCTTTGTTTACTCAGATGATCCACTTCCTGTCTGAGGTTCTGTAGCTCCCGTCCTCTAGCCTCCAGCTCCTGCTCCAGCTGACAGCTCTCTTGCTCTGCCACGCTTACGGACTCGGGGTCTCCAGCCAGTGACGCCTGCCTGATGGACAGCTCCACCGCCTCCAACCACGCTTCCAGACTGGCCAAAGACTGCAGCATCCGCACCACCTGCCAATCACAGTCAGACGACTCGCAATCATCAACTAAACACAAAGCCGCTGTGCTCTGTCTGGTTGCAGTTTTAAACTGTAAGTATCCATTGCAATGCACAAATCCCAAACACACTCATGAGGCAGAGCAGACGTTTTGTATGATATTTTGTTTGTATATTGCATCAAGCGTGCATTTCTTTGATAAAAATAGAGAAAAAAACCCTGAAATATTGTGGAATATTATTACAATTTATAATAATGGTTTTCTATTTTAACATACACTCACCTAAAGGCTTATTAGGAACACCTGTTCAATGTCTCATTAATGCAATTATCTAATCAACCAATCACACGGCAGTTGCTTCAATGCATTTAGGGGTGTGGTCCTGGTCAAGACAATCTCCTGAACTCCAAACTGAATGTCAGAATGGGAAAGAAAGGTGATTTAAGCAATTTTGAGCGTGGCATGGTTGTTGGTGCCAGACGGGCCGGTCTGAGTATTTCACAATCTGCTCAGTTACTGGGATTTTCACGCACAACCATTTCTAGGGTTTACAAAGAATGGTGTGTAAAGGGAAAAACATCTAGTATGCGGCAGTCCTGTGGGCCAAAATGCCTTGTTGATGCTAGAGGTCAGAGGAGAATGGGCCGACTGATTCAAGCTGATAGAAGAGCAACTTTGACTGAAATAACCACTCGTTACAACCGAGGTATGCAGCAAAGCATTTGTGAAGCCACAACACGCACAACCTTGAGGCAGATGGGCTACAACAGCAGAAGACCCCACCGGGTACCACTCATCTCCACTACTAATAGGAAAAAGAGGCTACAATTTGCACGAGCTCACCAAAATTGGACAGTTGAAGACTGGAAAAATGTTGCCTGGTCTGATGAGTCTGGATTTCTGTTGAGACATTCAGATGGTAGAGTCAGAATTTGGCGTAAACAAAATGAGAACATGGATCCATCATGCCTTGCCTTGTTACCACTGTGCAGGCTGGTGGTGGTGGTGTAATGGTGTGGGGGATGTTTTCTTGGCACACTTTAGGCCCCTTAGTGCCAATTGGGCATCGTTTAAATGCCACGGCCTACCTGAGCATTGTTTCTGACCATGTCCATCCCTTTATGAGCACCATGTACCCATCCTCTGATGGCTACTTCCAGCAGGATAATGCACCATGTCACAAAGCTCGAATCATTTCAAATTGGTTTCTTGAACATGACAATGAGTTCACTGTACTAAAATGGCCCCCACAGTCACCAGATCTCAACCCAATAGAGCATCTTTGGGATGTGGTGGAACGGGAGCTTCATGCCCTGGATGTGCATCCCACAAATCTCCATCAACTGCAAGACGCTATCCTATCAATATGGGCCAACATTTCTAAAGAATGCTTTCAGCACCTTGTTGAATCAATGCCACATAGAATTAAGGCAGTTCTGAAGGCGAAAGGGGGTCAAACACAGTATTAGTATGGTGTTCCTAATAATCCTTTAGGTGAGTGTATTTTAATATACTTTAAAGCTGCAGTCCATAACTTATTTTGGTTAAAATTGATTTTGGATAATTTTGTGATCAAGTACACAAGCCAGTATTCAAAACTATCTCCTTACTTTAGCCCCATTCACAATGGTAAGCTTATAATAATGATTTTCACGGGAAATTCAATCATGTCTTTGCGTCATTACATCACGTCTGAATACATAAAGATGGAGTCCGGCTAGTGGTAGTAACGTTCCTAGTAGTAAAGCATGTTCTTCAGCGGATCATTTATAGCCTTTTTTCACAGCAGCTGGAGTAATTAAACTTATCATTTTGATGGCGGATTGTAATTCAGAAAGGCCCAAATGACATCATCAGTGACAACTGGACCCGTAGTCAAAAGCAAAAGATTAGACTGTACGGAAATTCAAATCTACAGGTAACGCTAATAAACCCTAAATACACATAGTCACGCAATACTGATGCTGTTAACATTAACAATTTGAGAACAAAGTATAACTATAATTATAATAATTGGCACGGTTTGATGTTATACGAGCGATCGTTATCACTTTATTGTAATGTTTTGTTCCCAAAAGTGGCAGACATGTTACTTGTTCAGATGACATTTTCCGGTGAAAATTCTTATTTAGGTTATACTCCAAGATGTAGAATCTGTGATTCTGAAATACAGGATGACTGACAGCAAGCCACACTTACTCCTCAAAACATTAGATTCATCCGCGCTGAGGAGCCGCACCGATGCACAACTCGTGTACAGATAACTCCTCAAATAACTGCAATTGCAGGTTTCAAACAGAGATGGCGACACAGCAAAACTTACAGACTGCAGCTTTTAAATGTAATTTATTTCTGTGAGCTGAATTTATCATCATTATTCCAGTCTTCAGTGTCACATGATCCTCCAGAAATCATTCCAAACTTTTGACAGCGGTACTGTACATACTACATGCAACCGCCAAAGTATGATTATATTGCATTTTAATTTGTGTGTGTAGAATATCTTTTGGCAGTCAGATGAAATAATGAGTCCAAAAGATAGATTAATCACTTTCTGTTTAAATAAATCTTTGTGCAAGATATCTCATCTTTTGGCAATCCAATTAAATAGTCAAACATTATGCAAATGTGTCTTGGTGTTTTTAATTTAATTATGTTTTTTTGTGTTTGTGTGTGTGTGTGTATAGTATCTTATCTTTTGACAGTTTTTTTGTGTGCCCCTTTTGGGGGGGGGGGGGGGGGTCTCCGTACACTTTGCAAGTATAACTATTTGCCTGACATTGTGTGTTATTTGCATTTTATGACATTGTGACATTATATTTTATGACAATTAAGCACACAAAAAAATCATATTACTGTAAATGCATCCACACATTTTTTTGCAATTCCCAGTACAGTCTCAAAGCTGCAATAAAGTACATTTTAAAATATTAACTGCAACGATAATAGCAAAACAATTGTTTTTAAGTTTATTAGCATAAATTAAATGTGTCATTTAAATAAATAAATATATAGAGAGAGAGATTAAATGTTTTTAAAAATATTGATGGCATTAAAAAATAGGCTTCATTTTCTTAATTAAAACTGAATATATCGTATATTAAATATACTATTTTTAGCAAAATTCAATTATCAATATTTCAAACAGTAGTATGCTACATTTTTATCACATGACCTTGTTATGTTGCATATTTAATTAATCTTATAAATATATAGTGTTTTTGCTGTTATATTTCAGTTTTGTGTACATTGCAATCAAATAAAAATAAAGAGTCATCATAATTGATCATATTTCCTTCATCACACTGGAGAAGGATTCTTAATGTTGTTGCATGCATTGCATTATGGGATACAGTTCGCCAAACCGTGTGCTCTAGTTGCAAATGTAGTAGGTTATCTGGGCATGCTAAGCTAAATAAGTGGCATATTGTGCACAGAGCACATAGTGCATGCTACTTTTTTCCAGTATGTCATTCCAAACATTCAAAGAAACATCAGATATATGTACCCTATAGTTGAGTTCCTCGGAGACCTTCAGGATTAGCCCATTCCTCTCATGTCTTCTCTTCAGCTCGTCCCACAGGACCTCCAGCTGACTCAGAAACTCCTGGATCTTGACACTGCCCGGATGCTGAGCCCTCACCAGACTGTGACCCTCCTGAATCGAAACAAATGCTCTTCACCAACATACAATATATCAAATATTGTGCTGTTTCAATTTATGGGGCCCTATCATACACCCAACGCAATGTGACGGCAGGCAAGTGTTTTTGCCAGCCCAACGCAGTTCTCATTTTCCCGTCTAGCGGTACGTTGTTTCAATAACAAATGCACTGGCGCCATCTGTTTGCCCATGGGCGTGCTGGTCTGAAAACCAGGTGTGTTCATTGTTGGCGCGTTGCTATTTCGAGGAACTGAAAACGACTGCGCCATTGACCAACGCTCTAAAGTCAATAGAGTAGTATGTTTTGTGTTATTAAAGGGCTTGTTAGTAATATGAGCCTATAGGGGGCGCACAATAGGGGGTGTACACTTATTACACACACAGGGACGTGCAGCACACACACGCCAAATATTAAAAATAAAAGGATTCCTCTCTCGGGAGAAACGTCTTTCTTCCATGTAAATAGCGAATCCGCCATGGCGCGAGCGCAACTGGCTTTTAAAGGGAATGGGAGATGAGACTCTGATTGGTTTATTGCATGTTACACCCAAAACAAACCCATGACTCATTAAGAGACGAGGGACAACCCTTTTGTACCACGTGCCTGGCGTGCCGACCGTTTTTTCCGTCGTTAAACTCCGAAAAGTGGATTCGGACACGCCCTAAGTGCACCTGCACCGTGCGCTTCAGACCATGTGCTCAGATCGTTGGGCCCATGATATGTATGCATTTTTATAGTACTGTAAATTCTTTTTTTACACTACAAAAGAGGACTGATCATATTAATAAAATCATGCATGCATGACAAACCGCCTTTTCAACGTGTTTTTTTTATTTATTTTTCTACAAAATTTATTTGCTAAAGTTGCAGTGGACAAAACAACACTAGGCATCATAAGGTTAGAGTTATATGAGGTCTCTCTGCACACTTCGCCAGCGAACATCCCAGTGCTAACACACTCTGACAGCTGTGCTCACCTTCTTGACCAGCTCAATCCTGGCTCTGTTGGACAGGATATCCTGTTCCAGTGAGGCCTGACGCCTCGTGGCTGCGTCAAAACCGTTTGGTCCAGCCAAGCTGCACATATGAGTGGCCGTCGCAACACTGTCTTTGAGCCAGGAGAGAGTCTGTGGAAAACACAAAGAGAACATCAACACATAACACCGATAGCTGTCTACTCCCTACATAGACATCTGTCTTCCTCACAAGACAGATTGATACAATTCCAATAGTTTGACATTTGCATGTTGCTAAGCTAGCAACACAATACTCTAGTAATAATGACACAGCACACACAAATATGTGTGTAATAACCTATTTTAACCACTAGAACTATTTATTCGAATAATAAATGAATAACCATTCATTATGCATTATTATTAGAATAATCAGAATTATTAAAATAGTCAGTAACACTTTATTTTACAGCGTCCTTGTTACACTTTACATGTAGTTAACATATTATTAACAGTAAATTATGGATAACTACATGCAACTAACCCTCAACCAAATCCTAATCCTACCCTAGAGTAAGTACATGTAGTTAATTATTATTACTCAGTACTTAAATATATAATTATACTGTAAAAATGACACCTTAAAATAAAGTGTAACCAAATAATCAAAACAAAATAATTAATAGTCATAATAATAAAAAACTAAGTATAATTTGGTAATAATATTTTAATTATTGATTATCAATTTTCTTTATAACTTTCTTTTATAACTTTTCTTTATAACTTCTTTATTAATAACTATTAATAATTATTACATATGATAATGATATTCATTTTTATAACATTTATCAGTATAATAGAAATATTATTACCGTACTTTAAATAAATTATATATATATATATATATATATATATATATATATATATATATATATATATATATATATATATATATATATATATATATATATATAATGTCAAGAGCATACCTACTATGCTTCCTATGCCTAAATGGTTTCTAGGTATCATGGAAAAAATAGGAAGACATATTTCCAACAGAAAGCGAGAAGAAATCCTTATTTAGACCTGGCTGACCTCTGAACCGCTGGCTACTCGGGCCAGACTGGGTTCAGAACCCGCTGGCCGGGTCTTCCAGAACAATTCCTGGAAGTCACATACACCAGAGGAGACCGACACTGGTATCAAACAAACACACAATCCTCAAACAATTAGAAAAAGACCCATCCATCAAGCTTTCATGGGTTTATTTTGGAACCGCAGGAAAAAGACGTCAGCTGGAAGAGCTTCCCTGCTCTGTTCGATTAGACACAGTCGGTCTTTTCGAAGCATAAATGATTGTGTAAGGATTGTGTAATGGTACAGTAATAAATGGGCACCTTGTCTGCAGAAACGGTGAACTTCTGGAGTTGCGTGTGGAGCGGTGGGTGGCCGATGGACTCGGGCCTCGGCGCGTTCCCGCTGTAAAGCCAAACACAGGACCTCTATTTAACATGCTTCTCTAATTTGCATGTGTGCAAAAATGTTCCGAAGAGGAAAAACACAAGACAGGGCCGTGCTAAATGTCACCTTTCAGTGGCTGTCTGGAGTTTGACGATGATATCGCTGGCACGGGCATGTGCTGGGATCTCTCCGGCATCTTGGCTGTCTGGAGGCTTCCCGTAGCGCTCGTCATCTCTCCCACCCTGTGAAGTCAAGTCAGCTTTATTTATATAGTGCTTAAAAGTCCCATTAAAGTGCCTTGAAACATGCAGCACTATTCAACATGTTGACGTAAATTACACTGAAACAGGAAAACAGGGCGGGACATTTCGAGCAGCTCCTCCCCTTTTTTAAAATAGCCAATAACGTTTAGTTTATATCACAACTCGGCCAGAGCTGTTGAGCTCGATAAAGCCACAGTTTCCTGCTGATCTCCTCCATATCGCTTTAAAATATAATTCTGTGCAGAATTCAAACAGGTCTACATTTACATTTATGCATTTAGCAGACGCTTTTATCCAAAGCGACTTACAACTTGGGGGTACATGAAGCGATTGGTCATGAAGAGTCGAAAAGCGCAACAAGTGCCTAAAATCCTGAGACCGTGTACATTGCTCAGTGTAGCACAGGCTAGAGTAGGGAGGGAAGAAGGAAGAGAAAGAGGAAAGGAAAGTGTTTTTTATTTTTTATTATGAGGTTAAGTGCTCACGGAAGAGCTGAGTTTTAAGTTGACTTTTGAATGATGTCAATGATTCTGCGTTTCGGATGGCGTTGGGAAGATCGCTCCACCAGCTGGGAACGTTGAATGAAAATGTTCTGGAAAGGGATTTTTTCCCTCTCTGTGATGGTACCACAAGCCATCGTTCCTTGCTGAGCGAAGGCTTCTGGTGGGGGTGTGGATTTGTAGAATGGAGTCAAAGTAAGCAGGAGCTGAGCGCGTGGTGGCTCTGTATGCAAGCGTCAGCGCCTTAAACTTGATGCGAGCAGCGAGTGGTAGCCAGTGCAGGGAGATGAAGAGAGGTGTGACGTGGGTCCTTTTGGGCTCGTTGCAGACAAGACGTGCTGCTGCATTTTGGATCATTCGAAGTGTTTGGATCGCACAAGAGAGGAGTCCAGCCAGAAGCGTATTGCAGTAGTCAGGTCTGATACCCCTTTTCCACCAAGGCAGTGCTGGTGCTAGTTCAGAGCCAGAGCCTAGTTTCAAATTGGTTCTTTTGTCTTTCCACACCCAAAGCACCAGCTCCAAACCAGGAAAAGTGGTTCTTAAGTAGCACCAAAACATTGCTGGTCTAGAAGTAAGAACCGCTTGGTCAGTTACCGTGACCAACAAGACCAACACAAACTTGTGACCGCCATTTTTGAAATAGCAGCTAATCGAGCTAATAGCTGCTCATTTGTAATCTCTGTCTATACAAATCACGGTGAGCTGCACGGATGCGTTGGATTCGCTGTGTTTTGAGGCCGATGTAGGATCATAAAGCCATGAACATTAATAGTAACTCAACGTTCGCCATTGTTGATGGAAGGCTTGTTCGAGATGCATCGGCGCGGTGCAGACCGATCGCCGTATGACAACGAGTCCAACGAGAGCAGACGACTCCTTATGCTTTTGATTCACTCATGCAGTGTTTGTGTTTCCCACTGCCTCTCTAGCATTGCTGAGAAAGATGAGAAGTATAACATTACAGTGACGTAAGACTGGCTCTGTGGCGGGTCTCTAGCATGTGGAAAGACAAACCGGTTCTTAGAAGGCTCGTCAGTCGAACCAACTCCGAACTGGCACTAGCACTAGCTCTGAACTAGCACTCGGTTCATGCTGGTGGAAAAGGGGTATGATACGTTTTCTGGTCTGCGCCCACTCGATCACATGATCCACTCTGTGCTATCGTGTCTCTGGACTGACTCGATCACATGATCCCCTCTGTGCTATTGTGTCTTTGGTCCGACTCGATCACATGATCCGCTCTGTGCTATAGTGTCTCTGGACTGACTCGATCACATGATCCGCTCTGTGCTGTCGTGTCTCTGGACCGACTCGATCACATGATCCGCTCTGTGCTATAGTGTCTCTGGACTGACTCGATCACATGATCCGCTCTGTGCTAGCGTGTCTCTGGACTGACTCGATCACATGATCCGCTCTGTGCTAGCGTGTCTCTGGACTGACTCGATCACATGATCCGCTCTGTGCTGTCGTGTCTCTGTCCCCTATATATAATTTCTTATCCCCTATATAGTGCACTGTCTGAATCGTTCCCTATCCCCTTTATAGTGAACAGTCTGAATCGTTCCCAATCCCCTATATAGTGCACAGTCTAAATCATTCCCTATCCCCTATATAGTGCACAGTCTGAATCGTTCCCAATCCCCTATATAGTGCACTGTCTGAATCATTCCCTATCCCCTATATAGTGCACAGTCTGAATCGTTCCCAATCCCCTATATAGTGCACAGTCTGAACTGTTCCTTATCCCCTATATAGTGCACTGAATCGTTCCCTATCCCCTATAGTGCACTGTTATAGTATACTATACAGGGAGTGCAGAATTATTAGGCAAGTTGTATTTTTGAGGATTAATTTTACAACATTAATAATTAAACAACAACCATGTTGTCAATGAACACAAAAAACTCATTAATATCAAAGCTGAATATTTTTGGAAGTGGTTTTTAGTTTGAGCTATTTTAGGGGGATATCTGTGTGTGCAGGTGACTATTACTGTGCATAATTATTAGGCAACTTAACAAAAAACAAATTTATACCCATTTCAATTATTTATTTTTACCAGTGAAACCAATATAACATCTCAACATTCACAAATATACATTTCTGACATTCAAAAACCAAACAAAAACAAATCAGTGACCAATATAGCCACCTTTCTTTGCAAGGACACTCAAAAGCCTGCCATCCATGGATTCTGTCAGTGTTTTGATCTGTTCACCATCAACATTGCGTGCAGCAGCAACCACAGCTTCCCAGACACTGTTCAGAGAGGTGTACTGTTTTCCCTCCTTGTAAATCGCACATTTGATGATGGAACACAGGTTCTCAATGGGGTTCAGATCAGGTGAACAAGGAGGCCATATCATTAGATTTTCTTCTTTTATACCCTTTCTTGCCAGCCACGCTGTGGAGTACTTGGACGCGTGTGATGGAGCATTGTCCTGCATGAAAATCATGTTTTTCTTGAAGGATGCAGACTTCTTCCTGTACCACTGCTTGAAGAAGGTGTCTTCCAGAAACTGGCAGTAGGACTGGGAGTTGAGCTTGACTCCATCCTCAACCCGAAAAGGCCCCACAAGCTCATCTTTGATGATACCAGCCCAAACCAGTACTCCACCTCCACCTTGCTGGCGTCTGAGTCGGACTGGAGCTCTCTGCCCTTTACCAATCCAGCCACGGGCCCATCCATCTGGCCCATCAAGACTCACTCTCATTTCATCAGTCCATAAAACCTTAGAAAAATCAGTCTTGAGATATTTCTTGGCCCAGTCTTGACGTTTCAGCTTGTGTGTCTTGTTCAGTGGCGGTCGACTTTCTGCCTTTCTTACCTTGGCCATGTCTCTGAGTATTGCACAACTTGTGCTTTTGGGCACTCCAGTGATGTTGCAGCTCTGAAATATGGCCAAACTGGTGGCAAGTGGCATCTTGGCAGCTGCACGCTTGACTTTTCTCAGTTCACGGGCAGTTATTTTGCGCCTTGGTTTTTCCACACGCTTCTTGCGACCCTGTTGACTATTTTGAATGAAACGCTTGATTGTTCGATGATCACGCTTCAGAAGCTTGGCTATTTTAAGACTGCTGCATCCCTCTGCAATATATCTCACTATTTTTGACCTTTCTGAGCCTGTCAAGTCCTTCTTTTGACCCATTTTGCCAAAGGAAAGGAAGTTGCCTAATAATTATGCACACCTGATATAGGGTGTTGATGTCATTAGACCACACCCCTTCTCATTACAGAGATGCACATCACCTAATATGCTTAATTGGTAGTAGGCTTTCCAGCCTATACAGCTTGGAGTAAGACAACATGCATAACGAGGATGATGTGGTCAAAATACTAATTTGCCTAATAATTCTGCACTCCCTGTATACTATGTTATAGTATATAGTATCCCCTATATAGTTTCCCTTTCAGACGCAGTATTTATGGGAGGAGAGTATTTAAATGTGATTTACTAAGGCTTGCGCTCGTCAATTTACTGGTGTTTGCGGCATTATTTACCGCCCAAAAAAGCACGTCTTAAAGCAGACGCTAATTTGCTCTGCTCTTGGTAGATTGTGTTGGTCATTATGGAAATGATCTGCTGCGTCTATGTGCTTTAATGTGTGTCATCAGTAGATCACATGCTGAACTTTACACTCCCATCTGCGCTTTTATGGTCTTGCGATCTCACTCTAATTTGCCCTGTTCAGTAAATCTGGCCCTTTAAATATGAGACAAAAAAATGTGAAATTCAAATTTAGCTGTAAAAAAACAATAGTGTCATTATTCAGCTCACGTCCGTTCAGTGTTGATTCAGTTCAGCTCAATAACTGTGCAAAGCTCATCAATTATGAACCTAGCTTCCTTCAGCTATGAGCAGCAGAAGACAATGGTGTCGTTTTCAGCTCATGTCAGCTCAGTGTTGATGTTGCAATATTTGTCAATTATGAAACGAATTAGATAAAGCAGCGTGTCTTTTTAAACCCGACTAAGTGAGCCAAATGCGACAGTGGCAAGAACCCAAACTCCCTGTGAAGGGAAACAAGGTGCATGTTCATCTAGCAGACAGTGATGTGTTTAAACAGCTACAATGGACCCTTGTGTGCTTGTTTAAAACACGGTGGTCCGTCGTGATATTGACGCGTCTCTGAACTGCGTGGTTGGCGGGATAACCTGAGTTTGAATATCAGCATGCGGTTGGAGGTGTGGATAGTGTGGATGTAATCCCAGAAAGAAATGGAATATTATATAATATAATAAATATAATTTTTTTCTGGAAAGTTACAGTAAGCAGCTGTCACAGGAGGAAGCCAACACGGGAAAATAATGATTCTCTGACTCGCCATCATGTCTTGAGTAGAAGGTCACAAACTCTGTTCGGGCTGCGCTGCTTTTTCATGCACATTACATCAATAATGAACAACATGATGCTCAAATTCAGCTTTGCATCACAGGAATAAATTGCATTTTACAATATACTCAAATAGAAAACAGTTATTTTCAATTGTAATAATATTTCACTATTTTTACATTATTTTTTTGATCAGACTTCTTTCAAAAACATTAAAAAGTCTTACCCACCCAGGCATTTTAACACTAGTGTACTTAAAGCTAAAATGTACCTAAAAATGAAAAATCAAACCAGTTTTACTAATTATTTCTTCCATAAAACACAAAATGCGACCGAATCGTGATCTTGTTCTATATAATGAAAGTGAATGGGGAAAGATGACAAAAAGCACCATAAAGTAGCATAAGCTCTCAAAACTCATTCATATATCCACATATTCCAATTTGGCACTTAACAATTTGTTATATACACTAAATATTCAACTATATTACTGATCTGCCCGCATTGACACTATATGATAATTGCCCAGCAGGCACAGGACGTCGGACAGACGTTGCATTTTGGTTGAAAATGAAAATCGGGTTGACGTCAGAAACCAACATCATATTGAAGTTAACCTCCAACGTTTGTCCAATGTTGGAAATTGACATCAATATGACGTTGGCTTGAGACGTTGGCTTAACGTTGGATTTTGGTTTGTTAGTAACCCAACCTAAAACCAACAAAAGATCAGTGTCTAATGATGTTAGAATTTGATGTTGGGTTTTGGTCACTATACGACTAAATGTCAGTATCTGACGAATGGGCGTCGGAAGCAAAAAAATGTGGGTGGGTCCTTTTTTTACTTTTTACTTTTACATTTTTGGCATTTATATTAAGTAAAAATATATCACCTTATTTACTAATCATGATATGCAATGATATGCGCCTGAAAATAGTCCCCAGCTAATAGTCCAACCAATAGTCCTCTGTGTAAGCAGGTTGTCACGTTGGTTATGTTGACGGAAGTTAGCCTATTTTCAGGCGCTGTGCAATATCATTGCGCCACTGCACTCATGGTACGGCTCAAAGTTCCTTATCATTACGCAGGAATGAGAGTATAGTTCCTAGCCATATCGGCCTAGAAAATCACAACTTTTAATTTTCTTTCTGTCTTAGTACACGATGTAACCATACACATCACAACATGTAAATAGGAAAATGTTGGCGTATTTTGTCACTTATTGAGCAGTAGGCTAGCTGGAGCCATGTATAGGGTTGCCAACCATTCCGTATAATACGGAATCGTCCCGTATTTGACACATAAAAGTCTTGTTCCGTATTGAACTGATACGGAACGCACTTTGTTCCGTATTTTTGAGAATCAATTCAGTGCAAATCCATGACAGACATTTTAACAGTTTTTTACCGTTAAAATCACAGTCATTTTTTGCAGTGTGCGGTAGATAGGCCAACTAATTTCTCCCCGTTTGTCTATGATCAGATGGGGAGTCGACTCCAAAAGAGTCGATTCCTCAGGGTCGACTCCAGCACAGGAATCGACTCTCGGTGTCGACTCTGTTGCTGTGTCCGAAATCGCTCACTTGTTTAATAATTCTCTAATCCCTATAAAGTGCATGGCAGTTGAGTGCACTATAAGCAAGGAGTGAATGAAATGAAGCGAGGAATTCAGACACTGACGTAAAACATCGCGTCAGAGAGCTGTCACTGCAGAAACTCACACACATTTATTTGAGTGCTTACTTTAGAAATAGAAAACAGTCACAGCGACTTTAGTTTGTAATTATACATAGGCTTCCTCCATGCTAGCTTTAGTTTAATTGATAGTGCCTATTAATGCAATAAATATAAATTTGGTTTTCTATGGTTAACCTTATGTTCATAATCATTAAACTAAATCCTAAAAAAAACTCACATCAAGAAGAAATACATGAATAAATGTACATTATTATATTTATATCTTTAACTCACCTTTTAAGACAATGATCATGTGCGTTTAGCCCCATCACTCGACAACAGCTTTTTTCATGACTTTTTTTTCCTGTGTAAAATTATGTATCGGCAACAGCTAGGTAGAAACGCTGATAGCCTCATGAAGTCATCGCTAAATTGGACTCATTTGGACGATCCCGCTAAAAGGAGCGAGATTTTAATAAGGGGATTTTAAGGCTTTGTGTTGGGGGAGAAATAATTTAAGTGTGTAACAACTGCAATTTTGTCTTATTTCTGACCCTGTTTTGATGTAAAGTAAATGGAGTCGAAGAGTCAAGTGACAACAGCGGGAAATATTGTATTATAATATTCTATAATGTATGAAATCTATTTATCTAAATGTATCAATTAGTTTGTATCAAATATGTCAACTCCCTGATAAGGGGAATAAGCTAAAGTCCCCAAAAGTCGGTGTGTTCCTTTAAGTGGCTTATTTGAATGCAAATGAGAATGAGCCAATGATTTCAATTTCAATGACTTAATATGACTTGGTATAATAATATAGAGCATGAGTTGTATGGACTACTTTCATGGTGCTTTTCTGGTCATTTTTGGAGCTTGATGTCTCATTTTGTGTTGACTGGGGATGGAAACCCAAAGCCAATTTTAGAAATTGAAACAAGCATCTGTGCAATTAAATATGCCAAATCACATTTCAAGTGCAAACAGAAGAAAAATACTTTCTAAAAAATATGCTATGAAAGTTTTTTGACCAAGACACAGAGTGTGAAAATTAAAACGGAAACATTTCACAGTAATAACTTTAGAAAGGATTTTGCTGAAAAACAAAATCAAGCAAAACTTCGACAGTGTTTTCACCCAGACAAAATGGGTTTTCATGCTTTATGGCAGCATGTATATAAATCAGAGCCGGGCTTTCTCTGATTATGAGCTCAGGATGAATGAGTCAGAGTTTGGGAGAGAGAAACGCATGATGCCTGAGAGAAAGAAAGAAACAGTCGCCTGAGAAAGTGCCATTTGGAGCGCACAGCAAATTTACAAGGCTTAATAGCATTTATAAACACGCCACTCAAGTAGTGGAAGCCTCCAGTTTAATCGCACAACGGCACGTTATCATGCTATTCACTAGCGTGAAGCGTTGGCGTAACAAGCGTGCCGTAATTACATACTGTATAACCATTACAGACGTGTCCTCCCCACATGATCAATCCAGGCTTTTATACAAACTCCAGCACCTTTCCTCCATGATGAAACGAGAGGAATTGTGCATTATGTCACAGACAGCTCTCGAATGGCTTTCTCTTGCCGTTCCCAGCGCTGATACCAATTAACGCTTGAGTTTTTGCTCGTATTTCATCAGCTCTCGCCCTTTATCTTTCAAGACCTCCGTTTCAGTGTAAAGTTGTGCAGTGATGTCAGCCAATTGCTCTCGTGGCATCTGGGAGCCATTAGTCAGAAATACAAACCTCTTCATCTTATTTACCTCACGTCACTGAACAAAAAGTTTGGTTATACATGCTCACCAACGGATAGATGCTGTGCCTCGTAATGTGTAAATATATGCATTTAGACATGCTAGAACTGAAGAAAAACAGCTTAAACTAACCACGGTACTTTAGGCAACCAGCTTGGCCAGGTTGAAAAGCCTGACATATGAAATAATGCTCAGAAAAATGTGCATAATGTTTTTTGTTGAGTATCATATTTGATGCATCAGGCTTTTATGGTTCATACAGAACGATAAGAATATGGAGGGGGAAAAACCCTACATTTTAGGCCCAAACTGAGCAAAAATATGCAATTGTTGATATTTATATGGACAAAAGGTAGCTTTGTAAATCAGATTTTATAACAATATAGTAGATACTTACATAAAACGCATATAAATATTAGTAAGGTAGTAATATTAGTAATTAGTCTTAGTAAGGTGATATTTAAATGCTTAGTTTTATGATCAAATCTCTGTAGTTTTAAAACTTATAATACAATGCATGATTGAGAGATGAACAAAGATTTTTCTAAAAGATTATGTATGGACTGTAAACAATTATCGTGATTTTAACAGTAAAAGACAGTAAAAAACTGTAACGCCTAAAATGTTGCTTTTTACTGTAATTTTAAGTAAAACATTTTGCTACTGTATTTTTTACTGTAAATTAAGTTAAATCCGTAAAGCCTAAAATGTTACTACTGTATTTTTTACTGTAAATGTAAGTTTAAACATTTTTTGCTACCATATATTTTTACTGTAAATTTAAGTTAAATCTGTAAAGCCTAAAATGTCGCTACTGTATTTTTACTGTAAATTTAAGTAAAAAAAAATGTTGCAACCATATTTTTTTACTGTAAATTTAAGTTCAATCTGTAAAACCTAAAATGTTGCTACTGTATTTTTTTACTGTAAATGTAAGTTAAAAAATTTTTTGCTACCATATTTTTTTTCTGTAAATTTAAGTTTGAAAAAAATGTTGCTGCCATATTTTTTTTTACTGTAAATTTAAGTTAAATCTGTAAAACCTAAAATGTTGCTACTGTATTTTTTACTGTAAATGTAAGTTTAATTTTTTTTTGCTACCATATTTGTTTTACTGTAAATTTAAGTTAAATCTGTAAAGCCTAAAATGTCGCTACTGTATTTTTACTGTGAATTTAAGTTTAAAAATGTTGCTACCATATTTTTTTTAATGTTGCTGCCATATTTTTTTACTGTAAATTTAAGTTAAATCTGTAAAACCTAAAATGTTGCTAATGTATTTTTTACTGTAAATTAAAGTTCAATCCCTAAAGCCGAAAATGTTGCTACCATATTTTTTACTGTAAATTTAAGTTTACAATTTTTTTTGCTACCGTATTTTATTCTGTAAATTTTTGGCAAAAACATCTGCCGTTTTTTTACCGTAAATCAATAAATATATATATTTTATAGTATAGATAATGAATAAAGTTAAGTTATTAAGTCCAGTAATCTTACCAAGTTATTCTTACTTATTCTTACTTAGTTATTTACTTTATAAAAAAGATTTCACAACAAAAAGACGCGTGAAGCACGAGCTTGAATTATATTCAAAGGCTTTTACTTGCTAAAAAAGTGTAAACTATCAATCAGATGACAGTAGGCATGTTTAGGCATTCAGATTTGATCATGTTGAGGCCATTTAGAGGCCTTAGAAATTCACGTACCAAATATGATACAGTAGGATTTATAGGGTTAAAGCAGCAAAGACCAGGCGGTAAACCACATTAGGCTGGTTTAAACTGGTTTTAGGCTTGAAATATAGTTATAGTGGGTATTGGCACAAACTGTCTCTTTCTGCAGACATTTTTCTCTTTTAAGTCAACTGCACTCATGACAAAACAACAGTTTGAAGAGAATCTTACTGGGAAAGTTACACACTTGCAGTGTATTACTCAAGCATTGGTGTGTTTGTGAAAGCCGTTCGGTTAGAAGCATTCGGACCGGAGGTGCCATCTGGCATCTCGCTAGTTTTGGGGATTTGCGTCTTCCAGTAAAAGTCTCCATAAAGAGTAATGAGCACGGCTCCCATACACGATACACCCAGGTAACCTCTGCTACCAGCGCTGACACAAGTGGCCTTTGTTTCAAACCTGCTTCGGTCCAGAATGTCGCCAGCATTGTGCCAATGAAACCAAAGCCAGAGAACCACCTGATGCAATGCAATTAAAGCTAGAGACAATATGGCGCACCTGGGCAAAACAAGTCATGTTTTACTGGAAATTACTCTTTATTTTTGGCAGTATCAGTTTAAGTACATCCATGAAACATCTGCATGTCAAATATGGGTGTTTTGGACATTTGATACCATAACTGTACCATGGTACAACCACAGTATTTTGTATAGATTTCTGGACTATTTTATCCAGATGCACCTAAATCATCCCTAGCTCCGTTTTTGACTAGTTTTAATTGTTAAATTCATATAAAATAGCACAGTTATTTAGATCTTTACTATTGTAGTACTATCGGATCCGTCAAAAAGTTAATGTATACCCATATATCACATATATTTTATATGTATTTTATCACATGATCA
This sequence comes from Romanogobio albipinnatus, assembly GCA_023566225.1. NCBI lineage: Eukaryota > Metazoa > Chordata > Actinopteri > Cypriniformes > Gobionidae > Romanogobio > Romanogobio albipinnatus. Next base: position 4,921,108 of record CM042258.1, read on the forward strand.
TTCAGATATCATTCTAATATGCTGATTTACTCCTTAAGAAACATTTATTATATTTTCAATATATTTTTTATGTATATATTATTATTCCCCAGGTAAGCGACGCACACGCACCCGGCCGTCATCCACGTGATGTAAAAGAAAACGTGATTCATCAGACCAGGCCACCTTCTTCCATTGCTCTGTGGTCCAGTTCTAATGCTCACGTGTATATATATTAGGGGTGTAACGGTACATTTATTCATATTGAACCGTTTCGGTACAGGGCTTTCGGTACGGTGCACGCGTGTACCGAACGGTTATGAATACAATCTTTAACAGTTAACAGTCGGCTTGTTGTAAGCGCGGAACACACTTCAATCCGAGTTCCCACACGAACATATTAAGTATTCAGTCCATTTTATCACGAAATTCAAACGATAAATGCCGTTTTAACGCTCTTTAATGTGACGTGACTGATAGACGTGTATCAGTTCAACTTAAAGCGGCAGCGCGCGAGTCAATGCGATCATCTCTTCCTATAGAATAAACATAAATTAATACATCTTAAGGTATGTTGAGGATACATTACAACTTACTGAAATGTATCATATGTCGTGTAATCGCTCCATCTGTGTTTCAACCGCGGAAAGACAATAAAACTGCTTGTAAACAATGTCCTGCAGAATCATGTTTGTCCACAGCTGTAGCTCACTAGAGAAATCAACTCTTTCACTGAATACATGCACTATATTAGCCGTTATATTCATTATATTAGCCGTTATATATTCATTATATACTACTTAGCCTGTTAGTGATGTCTTGTTTATTTAATGTATGTTTAAATAAACCTGTCATGAAAATTACAGCCACTAAATGATTATATTTCAACAACGAATAAAAATAATTAGATTTAGAAGTTAAAAAACTGCCTTATGTGAAGCTTATGAGTGTTGATTATTATATCTAAAAATAAATAGCAACTGAATTTAGGCTAATAGTTTGGGCTCTGTTGTTAATCTTTAATAGCTATATGTAAGTAAGGGCTCCCTATATAGTTTACAGCATTATCTTTAAGAAACTTTTAGTTATAATTTAATTCATTTAAGGACAGACACAATTTTTTTCATTAAACCACTGTTGAATAAAAATTAATAAAAAGCAATTTTGTAAAACTGCTGTACCGAATCCATACCGAACCGAGACTTCAAAACCGAGGTAATGTACCGAACCGTCAGTTTTGTGTACCGTTACACCCCTAATATATATATATATATATATATAGTTTGATAGATAAATATAGATTTATTTTGATATTATATATTTTTTAGTTTTCATTGAACAGTGTTCATTTGAAATAGTAAATATATTTATAATGTTACAAAATATTTCTGTCACTTTTGATCCATGCAATGCATCCTTGCTGAATAAAAGTATTAATTTCTTCTTCTTTTTTTAATCGTACTGACCTGAAAAATGAGAAAGGAAGGAAAAACATCCAAGATAATCCTAATGCACACACACTAAAGCTCTTCTTCAGCGCTAATGGCCTGTAATATAACAAATGGTTTAAGGTTCTATTTTATTAATCCAATGAGTGTTTTCCTCTATTTTCCGCAGGTACGTCCAAAAGATGTTATTTCAGCCATAATGTCAGCGGATATGAAAACTTCTAGATTTGGGAGTTTTGCGAGAGAACGGCGTTTGTCCTGGCGGCCTGTTTTTGCCCTCGCAGCACAATCGAAGCGCGTCATACTTCATGGAAACGTCTAGATCTGCCGTGCCAGTGTCAATAACACCTTGAAAGGCTTTTCCTGAATGTGGTGTCTCACAGACAACGGGGCTTTGTTAGATAGAGAGGCTGTCATAAAATAAATGACAGAAACTGACTCATTTACATCCCATCCAAACCGACAGGCAGGAAAAGAGGAGCCTCAGATTTTGCCCACTTAAATAACGCCACCATCATCCGTGGAGTGAAGCGAGTGTGTTTGTGTGGCTGAAAGAGGAGCCAGACTCGACGTGTCAGAGGTCATTCACAATCAAATCTCCAGCGACTGCCGCACAGAATCAGCTCTATGCACGAGGAATTAACACTTGCGTCTGTTATGTAATTATGACAAAGTGCTGGTCACCCTTTCAGCGTCAAACAGTAAAAACACTCGAGATTCTTTCACATGACTCATGTCAGGATTAAAAAAAATACTGCATGCCAATTCGCCTACTTATACTATGCCGTAAAAGCATGTATGAAAAAGTAGGGTGTAGCATCTTTAACGAACAGCTCTGTTGCTTTAGTTACGTGCATCCTGTCACCGTTTAAACTGCCCTGTCAATCATCTTGTCACAGTTAAAACCCTCCACATTCAATTTAATTTCCTACTGTTTTGGAGAGAAATGTAGTAGCACGTTGATCTGCCAGTCGGGCGGAGACTCCCCTCATGTGTTTGCAATTTGCATAATGATGCATTTAAAAGTTAATGACCAAACGTGTCTTTATAAAAGTTCACAATGATGTTGCAGATTAAATATAATGTGGATAACACTGAATAAATATCTTGTTGTCAGATTAAATACTGATCATTAGTCACTCAAACCCCTTTATCTAAACCTTAACTGTCGGACTCGCACATCCGCCATGTTTGTAGTTTTTTAACACTTTTTTAAATCTGTGTTTGTAGTTCTAATCGAATCTTCTTCCAAAGCGCAATGGGTTGTGGGCAATATGAGCCATTAAGAGTGTGTATGGATCTGCAATTCGGATTCAAACCGGGAAAAGTAGACTATCCGGGAATCTTTGGATCACTCATTTCAATACACTACGATTTGTGACACTAATTCTAATTTTGAATACTATTTAGGATGGATAGTATGCGAATTGGGACGCATATTAGTGTTGTTATTGCTCACTTAAACTATTAAAAATGTTTTAATTGAAATAAAATATAAATATTATATGATAAACTTGTTGCCATAAGTACAAGTTTAAGTGCTAAATTACTAAAACTAAAATATAAATAAATTTAATCTAAATAGAAATATATATTTTTTAAAAACCCAAACTAAAAAAAAGACAAAATTACATGACAAAATTTATAAAACTAAACTAAAATAAATTAAATCAAAACAGAAATATAAAAAAAAAATCTAAAACGAATTAAAAATGACAAAATTACATAACAAAATTACTAAAACTAAAATAAAAATAAATTAAATCGAAACAGAAATATTTTAAAAAAATCTAAAACTAATAAAAATGACAAAAGCACATAACAAAATTACTAAAAATTAAACTAAGATTAAACTGAACAAAAAAAAAACGACAATTCACAATATGAATAATTATTATAATAGTTTATCATATAAATAACAGCCTACTAAATAACCCTGTTGAAAAGTGATTTTATCATTTAATCATCAAGCATTTAATTTGCACAGAATATTTAATGTGCATAATAAAGGGGCTTAGTGATTATTATTACAACTTTAAGAATGTTTTTTTGTTTTTGTTTCGCTTAATCACTGTTTAAAGAAAACAATTGCCGTCAGCCACATAAAATGACGACTAAACAGAAACTACATAGTAATCTTTTAATCAGACTGAACAAATATATATATATAAATAACATTGTTCATGTGATTATAGTCACTATCACAAACGTTCTAATGATGCACCATCATAAACGAAATCAATAAATCTGCAGTGCTCTGCAATCGCATAACGTCAATGTTTTGGGAGTCATGTGAAAACTCTGGTGCCATTTATGCATTTCCGCTCAGAAAGAGTACCAAAAAAAAGGGAGAAAAGAAAAACAAGCAGCATAAGAAAGTTGTACAATTATAACAGAATCAAAGCTGCATACCGTAAACCCCTTCAGACGGTTTTGTTCCTCTTTAACCTCCTTTCCCATAATTCTGTGTGGGTCTGTTCCCACGCTGCCGGGCGTCTCTTGGCTGGAGGTTTCAGGGTCACTGCCTTCCCTGGTTAACGAGGGTAGTTGAGCTGCCTTTTCGTTCCTACAAACACAAACACTCAGCCATCAAATCAACCTGCCAACAGCACTGGAGGCCCAGGCCAAGAACACAGAAGCTCCATCCCTGATTCTAATTATATCCACGGTGGATTCTCATTTACTGTCACTCTATGGAGATTGAATATAGTGACTGTGAGTGAGCGATGATAGCCGATTACACATCTGGTATTTGTAACTTCCAGAATATTTTCAAAGCACAGCCACTAAGATGGATGACTAAATACACTACATCATGTCTTAAAATAAATACACACATGGGAATAACCAGATTCAAGGGATTTAAAGCATGAAATGCTAACCTTTTGGAGGATAATACACACATACATATATACACAAATTATATAATATTTTATACACTAGTTCTTCCTTAAGAAAATGTGAATGGTGTATGACTTTACAAAACGCCACTAATAAGGAAAGAATAGTATGGAACAGCATTATTTAATAAAAATATATACACCAAAAACATTATGACCTAATATTGTGTTGGTCCCCCTTTTGCTGACAAAACAGCCCTGACCCGTCGAGGCATGGACTCCACTAGACCCCTGAAGGTGTGCTGTGGTATCTGGCACCAAGATGTTAGCAGCAGATCCTTTAAGTCCTGTAAGTTGCGAGGTGGGGCCTCCATGGATCTGACTTGTTTGTTCAGCTCATCCCACAGATGCTCGATTGGATTGAGATCTGGGGAATTTGGAGGCCAAGTCAACGCCTCAAACTCGTTGTGCTCCTCAAACCATTCCTGAAGCATTTGTGCTTTGAAGGAGCCACAGCCACCAGGGAATACCGTCTCCATGAAAGGCTGGACATGGTCTCAACAATGCTTAGGTAGGGGGGACGTGTCAAAGTAACATCCACATGGATGGCAGGACCCAAGGTTTCCCAGTAGAACATTGCCCAAAGCATCACTGCCTCCGCCGGCTTGTCTTCTTCCCATAGTGCACCTGGTGCCATGTGTTCCCCAGGTAAGCCACGCACACACACCCGGCCATCCACGAGATTCATCAGACCAGGCCACCTTCTTCCATTGCTCCGTGGTCCAGTTCTGATGCTCACGTGCCACTGTTGGTGCTTTGGGCGGTGGACAGGGGTCAGCACGCAACAAACTGAGATGCTCTGTGTATTCTGACACCTCTCTATCAGAACCAGCATTAACTTCTTGAGCAGTTTGAGCTCCAGTAGCTCGTCTGTTTGATCGGACCACATGGGCCAGCCTTCGCTCCCCACGAGCTTCAATGAGCCTCGGCCGCCCATGACCCTGTGGCCAGTTCTCTACAGTTCCTTCCTTGGAGGGAAGCCATCCAAGCCATCACAATTTGGCCCTTATCAAACTCGCTCAAATCCTTACGCTCGCCCGTTTTTCCTGCTTCTAACACATCAACTCTGAGGACAAAATGTTCACTTGCTGCCTAATATATCCCACCCACTAACAGGCGATGAAGAGATCATCAGTTATTCACTTTACTGGTCATAATGTCATGCCGAGTCGGTGTATATAGTATGTGTAATAATATATTACATTATAAAATATAATATAATAACGGAATCTGTTTTTATATTATGATTTTTAACTACTTACGAGTAACTCGCTGTCTTTGTTAATTTCCCTTAGAAATGTTCCGCTCGGCTGTGAACTTTTACTATGTTTACAGAACAGAACGAGCTGCTTATATATTATTTTACCATTAGTAACTTTTGCCATGAATTCATCTTGATTAAACATCTGCATTGCCCAAATAAACTCTTATGCATTTAATATAAGGAATAAATTCCTCTTAATTACAGGGATAAACATGCTTCATCCTCAACCAAAGGCACAAGGAGGAGATGGCAATCTTTCCGCAGTAAGCACATTATTTATTATGACTAACTGGGCTCGGGAGCAGGAATCGCAGACTTTTAGACCTCAAACGACAATGAAATCAATACGGACGCCTTAGATGATGGAGCTATAAAATGCAAAACAATCTCAAACTTGGATTCAGTTGCAAAATTGCAGCAAACAAACAAACAGGGTAATTTCCAACAAAATTTGATATTAAACGGCTTGTTTTGGTGTTTAGCTTTTTAAAACATTACGTTAAACGGGGTGGGGGGGTTCTGATTGGTAATAGCTGACATTATGAAAATAAGCACACATTTTTATATGCATCTAATTATCATTTGGAAACGTTTTCCCTGGCCGTGCACCACACGGCTGGTGGAGGGGAATACAAACGCAACAAAAACAGGATTGTGGAAAGAGCCTTTGGCTCTGTGGAAAGCCCACAGTTTGCCCATTAAGGAGGGAAATGGCTTGTGTCCCCGAGAGGACACCATAGGGTTTGTGCGGTTTATAACTATGGTGGTTTGAGTTACCTGAGAGTCTTCTGGAGGACGGCCCAGCAGTCTTTTAACTCGCTCTGCTTCTGTGTGACCCGGGCCGCCAGCGCCGGGTGCAGGTTGGATAGCTGGGAAACAGTCACATCGAGCATCTGAAACCACACAGAAAGACAGGAAAACAAACACGGGCGTCAGGATGGTGTTTGACAGACAGTTGGACGGTGAACTAACGCATTCAGGGCACAGCAGCTTGCGTAGCTATAATGGGATATGAATTTTGGATCGCACACCATGATTTGACTGGCAATGTCCCGAATTTCCCCGTCTCTGCCGCTTTCCACTCCATTGCTTGGAGAGAGGCTTTTTCTCTGGATGAGAAGATAAAAAAGGAGCAAAACCATAAATAACATGATTGGATTACATCAGCACATCCCAACATTCAGCGCAGCAGTGGGGTGTACATTCATATCAAAGGACACGTCAAAGCAAACTGTCACAGACATTGGCCTTCCTGTGGGGTTTGAACTGAAATAGCACCGCTGATGGAACTATGAAGGAAAATGATTACCATGTTGTTGATGGAACAGACAACATTATCTGCCAGCTGGTAGAAGGATGAGACTTCGAGGGCAAGCTGAAGATTTTCATGATATTCTTTCAAGTGCGACTGGGCTTTTAGCCACCTAGGTAGTCAACAAATAATAATGAGGAGGGGGGGAAATTATATACAGTACATATATACATATACAGGGCCTAAAATTAACACTCGTCAAGTACTAAATGCGAGTACAAATCAGTGTTGGCGAGTATATGAAACGCTGTCAATCTGTATTTTTATGAGTTATAACCATGCAAAAGTGTGAGAACATGAACAAACATAAACTTTTGTGATGATGCAACACTGGCCCTTCATCTCATCGTTAAAGCCTTGCCAATTTAAATATTTAAGCTCAAGAAGAGGCGAAAGGGAATTCAATTCGATACTAAGAAATCCGCATTTCAGACAGCGCATGAATACAGAATCAAGCTCTCTTTCACGTCTTCTTGCGCTTGAACAGACTTATTCAAACAAAATTGTCAAAATGTCCATCTTGGCAAATATTCTTGTAAACATAGTCAGTTATGTCTTAACTGAACGTAAACAGTTGAGAAATAAAACGCATGTGTAACAGTATATTGGATCCGTGCATTCACTCTTAAAGTGACAGCAGCCTAATATTTCTGCTGCCATTTGTGTCATTAATGTTAACAAAACAACAAAAGACAAAGAACAATCCCTCAATGCTCTTGACTGAATAGCTATGTGAATTGCTTATGTGAATACTCACCAAGACCGGCATTTTGACATTATTTTGTGTGCATTTAACTGTTTAAGCGTAATAAGCAGCGAAAAAGAACTTAATTTAATACAGAGGCAGCTTTATGTGCTACACTTTGGGTGTTTGAGCACAAAATCTCCAGGAATGAGTAAAATTATGCGCAATGCACGCAATCCCACGCCAAAATCAGATATTGCAGTATTGATATCTTTCGAAACACTGAAATACACCAGTGTGTTAATGTCAAGCCCTGTATATACATATATATATATCTTAAAATAATAATATTTTATAATTTGTTTGAAAAATTTGCACAAATAATAAATGACTCTAAAAGGTCTATAATCATGTTTTTATGTATTCTTACTATTATGTGCACTTACATTTTGTTGATGTGTTTTCTGCGGGTTGAGATGGTCTTTCCTTCAGTCTTTCCCTGTTTTTCCAGCCTGAGGGCCATATGATTGATCTCCTCATGAAGATTATGATACAGCTGCTCATCCTGAAAGAAAGTTAAGCAAAGAAGATTTCCTGAGCTCTATTGATTTCAGACACATTTTTACCAGGTGCTTGGATCACATTTTTGGCAATGGTCTAATATTCCCAACCCTGGAAGTACAAATGACTGTTTCGATTGGCTTGAAGTACGCTAGTGAATCAATGACATCTGTAAGTAAGTAATAGGCAGAGTAAGCAATGAATAGTGGCCTATGTGCATAAACAGAAGCACTTACTAACATACACGTTATCTCAAAAAAGCCAATTGTTTTCCAGTATCGATAATTGAGGCCTGCTGAGAATTTAGCAGCAATTTCTGCGGCTGTTGTCTGGACTCGCCCACCTGTTTCAAATCCAGTATCTTCCTGGTAAGCTGCATCTTGTCAGTGTTTTCCCCAAGGATGTTGGCCAGCGATTGTTCCTGTTCCTGCTGACACATATAAAAGCTTTACAGCCCTGAATTATTTTAGCCCAGCGATTGTTTTCTTTGAATACGGCTTCTGTTGCTCTAAATGAGCCTGGCTACCATGGTGAGATGTAAAACAGACTTGTTAAGTAACACCTCGGCATCATGAACGCAGATGCAGAGCAGGCAGACGATTAATGAGTGAAGAAAAACAGTAAAAATATGACCAAAATCACACAATGAACACATATTTCAATGGATTTTAAAATGCATATGGCTCTATGTTGTGTTGCAAACTATACATTATTTAAGTGCTGCCTTAAAATTTTTTACAGTGTTAGTTAAGTTGTTGTCTCTTCATTTCATAAATAAATATAAGCATAATAAATACTAACATACAATATAATTCAAATTTCATTCTAACAATTCTAGCTCACTAAAGCTAGTAAATTTTACATTGATGTTTTTACGTTTTCTAAGTGTATTTTTTATCATTTACAAGATCAGCTCTGAAACTTAGAATAATATTCAAATATTTAAATAAATGAATAAATGTAGAATTAAATATATATATATATATATATATATATATATATATATATATATATATATATATATATATATATATATATATATATATATATATATATATATATATACACTCACCTAAAGGATTATTAGGAACACCATACTAATACTGTGTTTGACCCCCTTTCGCCTTCAGAACTGCCTTAATTCTATGTGGCATTGATTCAACAAGGTGCTGAAAGCATTCTTTAGAAATGTTAGCCCATATTGATAGGATAGCATCTTGCAGTTGATGGAGATTTGTGGGATGCACATCCAGGGCACGAAGCTCCCGTTCCACCACATCCCAAAGATGCTCTATTGGGTTGAGATCTGGTGACTGTGGGGGCAATTTTAGTCCAGTGAACTCATTGTCATGTTCAAGAAATCAATTTGAAATGATTCGAGCTTTGTGACATGGTGCATTATCCTGCTGGAAGTAGCCATCAGAGGATGGGTACATGGTGGTCATAAAGGGATGGACATGGTCAGAAAAAATGCTCAGGTAGGCCGTGGCATTTAAACGATGCCCAATTGGCACTAAGGGGCCTAAAGTGTGCCAAGAAAACATCCCCCACACCATTACACCACCACCACCAGCCTGCACAGTGGTAACAAGGCATGATGGATCCATGTTCTCATTCTGTTTACGGCAAATTCTGACTCTACCATCTGAATGTCTCAACAGAAATCGAGACTCATCAGACCACGCAACATTTTTCCAGTCTTCAACTGTCCAATTTTGGTGAGCTCGTGCAAATTGTAGCCTCTTTTTTCTATTTGTAGTGGAGATGAGTGGTACCCGGTGGGGTCTTCTGCTGTTGTAGCCCATCCGCCTCAAGGTTGTGTGTGTTGTGGCTTCACAAATGCTTTGCTGCATACCTCGGTTGTAACGAGTGGTTATTTCAGTCAAAGTTGCTCTTCTATCAGCTTGAATCAGTCGGCCCATTCTCCTCTGACCTCTAGCATCAACAAGGCATTTTCGCCCACAGGACTGCCGCATACTGGATGTTTTTCCCTTTTCACACCAGTCTTTGTAAACCTTAGAAATGGTTGTGCATGAAAATCCCAGTAACTGAGCAGATTGTGAAATACTCAGACCGGCCCGTCTGGCACCAACAACCATGCCACGCTCTAAAAAAAATTGATTAAATCACCTTTCTTTCCCATTCTGACATTCAGTTTGGAGTTCAGGAGATTGTCTTGACCATGACCACGCCCCTAAATGCATTGAAGCAACTGCCATGTGATTGGTTGATTAGATAATTGCATTAATGAGAAATTGAACAGGTGTTCCTAATAATCCTTTAGGTGAGTGTATGTATATATATATATATATATATATATATATATATATATATATATATATATATATATATATATATATATATATATATATATATATATATATATAGAGAGAGAGAGAGAGAGAGATTTTTACACACATTCACTCATTAATAGTTCTCACAAAAACCTGTGAAGAACATGAATTATAATTTTTGAAATATGGCCCGAACATGTTCATCTTTCATCTTGAAAATTCTCATTACAAACAAACAAATTTAGTGTAATTTGAAAAAATAAAATTACAAATATTTGTACATTATGCTAGTATTTGTTATACTGCCTTAAAAGGTGCACTATGTACAATTTGTTCAGTAAAATATCCAAAAACCACTAGGCCAGTGTTATATATTTTGTTCAGTTGAGTGCTTACAATATCCAAAATGTTTCCAACTATTTATAAATCATGAGAAATTGCTATTTTAACCGAGGAACTGGGACGTGTGAGGGAGTCGCCTGTCGATTGCGTCATATCTGCGTTCCCCTCGGTTTCCGGTTTTATTTTGCAGAAACGCTTTACTCTCACTGCAGTGTGAACAAGTGTCACAGCAGCCGCCGAAAAACGGAAATGGTGCCGGCGACTGTGTCATAATAAAAGTCCCGCTGCTCGCGAGGCGTGTGTTGCGTTCATCTTATTAACAATTGCTCCAGTGGTTCCTCAGCTCCACAACACTCGCTCCTGCTCTGCTTCAGACTACAGTAACGTTAATAATCACATCAACATGATTTCTGCCCGTGTCCTGTCCTGATTCTTTTCCACTAGCTGTGAGGTGAAGACCACATGTCCCAATATTCTGCGCTCAAACGTGGCGTCATCAAACTACGCCTTTGTTTTGAATGGGCGACAGCTAGCGGACGGAAAAGTTACATAGTGCACCTTTAAGCTACTTTTAATTTGTTTTAAAGCATTGTCTCACAGTACACCTTTTAAAAAATAAAAGTATATACAATAAATACAAATTATGTAAAAAATGTGTATGAACATGTGTTATAAAACATCTTAATGTACCTAGAAATAGGTTTCAAATTCTTTATGCAAAATATACATTTATATTTGTCTCTTTTGAATGTGAATGTTTATCCTAGCACAGGTCTCTATATAAACCACAAAGATTACTGATTTAGGACAAAATCCAAAAACAATTGCATTCAAAGGGTTTGTTAATTAGTATAACTAGTGGTGTATTTAACCTTCTCTTTGATCCATGCCTCCAGACGGTCCACCTTCTTGTTAAACTCCTGGAGAGCCTTAGCTCCGCCCATCGCCTTGATTTGATTGGCCGCCGTCTGTTTGAGCGCGTTCCATTGGTCGCGGATCTGACCCAACTGTTTCTTCACCAGGTCAGACGTCGGGTTAAGCTTGCAAATTAATTGCTCTCCCATCTGCACAAAAATTCAGCAGCATTACACAAGCTACAAAAGAACACTCTGATGATTTACAGTCCGCTAAAACAACAGCTTAATCATATCAGCGCACTTGAAATCCACCCAACTCCTCGTTCCCCTTCTCTTAGACTAACAGGAGTTCCGGTTTTGCAACCCTCCGGGGATGTGTGTCAGGAGAGGTTAATTATTTGCAATGTACTATTTCAGAATGTAGGGAAAAGAGGACACATTTAGCTGTGCTGGGGGAAAAAATCATGTTGGATGTCTCACAAAAATCTTTTTGAGGTTCTACAGGTCTCGTCACAGTTGAACTGTTAAAAATTGCTTTGACAAGTCAGCATTAAAAGATTGTTACCATAACAATTTGTAAATGTTTTGCCGTTTATTTACAAAAGGGAGAACTTCTTTTGTTGATTTTGGCTGAGGAACCTGTCGAAACCTGACAAGCTTAGAACGATGACTCATCAATCTTTTACTGTCCTAATGAAGACGGTTTGTCCTCACCTGGTTGAGTTGTATGACGGTGTTCTCAAAGTCCTTCAAATCTCTCTGGAGTGTTTGGCAAACTTCCTCCCAGTCTGTCAGAGGACATTTTTGGCTGTCCCGCAGGTCTCGTAGCTTCGCTCTGATCCACGCCTCGGCCTGTGGGACACAAACACATGACGCTTTCTTTAAAATCTTCCAATTCATTCAAATGGAACCTCATGAGTGGCTGATTTGGAGCACAAAAGTCAAGTCAACGTTTCAAAACAGTGTTAAACAGGAAAATAATGCAACAGAAATTGATTCGGCTATACAGCCGCTCTGGAGAAAACGGTGATGTCATCTAGCTCATTTCAATTATCATATAGTGACAATGTGGGCAGATCAGTAATTTAGTTTATATAGTTAATTTAGTTGAATAATTAGATTTATTTGGATATTAAGTTGAAATTTAGTGTCCCCAACTGAGCAAGCCAAGCCAAAGGCGACAGTGGCAAGGAACCAAAACTCCATCAGGTGACCTAATGGAGAAAAATAAACCTTGGGAGAAACCAGGCTCAGTCGGGGTGCCAGTTCTCCTATTATTATTAGGAGATATTAGGAGATATATTCTCCTATTATTAAATAGGAATATCCAAAAGATCGGAGGTATCACGCCGGAGACGGGTTTATATTGAGAATGACGTGTCGATTAAACAATTATTAAATAGGAATATTCGAAAGATCGGAGGCATCATGCCGGAGACGGGTTTATTGAGGATGACGTGTCGATTAAACAATTATTAAATAGGAATATCCGAAAGATCGGAGGCATCACGCCGGAGACGGGTTTATTGAGGATGCCGTGACGATGAGGCAGTAAAAGTGACAGTAAAGGCATTTAGAATGTTACAAACACTTTCTATTTCAAATAAGGCAGCGGCTATATACACTAGATTCTATTTACACGTAATACGTGTAAATAGTAGTTTTAGCCAATATATCGGTATCTGCCCGATAAGAAAATTTGGCTGATATATATTAAAGCGATAAATAATGTATTATTTCCTTCAACAGATACACACTGTTCACCATGATGTTTAGAATTATGATCTTGAAATATGATTGGAATTACTTAAAAAAGGAAAATACGGTTAAGTGCAACATGTGCATCGAAAGTCTGTCATATAGACTACATAAAATTATAATGAAAACATTACAATTGTGTGCTTGGGACATAGCTTTTAATAGTGAGACTTTTGGTTTTGTATTTCTACTGTAATTTTACAGTAACAACTGTAAAAAGGGGGTTAATTTTACAGTATGTATTCAGTAGTGCGCTGTATTTTTACAGTACAATTGTAATTAATGATTTACAGTACTCTTGTAAATTTACAGTCTTACTGGCAACCAAAATTGCCAGTAAGTTGCTGTAAATTTACAGTAAATTTTTACAGTGCAGACTCTCAAAAATTATATACAAATTCGGATTTAGATTTATCAGCCAATATATTGGTTATCGGCTTTCAAACATAAAGAGTTCATCGGTAATCGTGTCGGCCAAAATTGTCACATCGGTCGGTGCATCCCTAATTATACTAATAAATAGTGGCCCTTAAAAATTCTATAAACATTTGGATTTAGATTTATCGGCTAATATATTGGTTATCTGCTTTCAAATATATAGAATTATCGGTTATCGTATCAGTCAAAATTTTTGTATCGGCACATCTCTAATTTATACTAATAAATAGTGGCCCTTAAAAATTATATACAAATTTGGATTTAGATTTATCGGCCAATATATCGGTTACCGGCTTTCAAATATAAAGAATTATCGGTTATCGGTCAAAATTGCCATATCGGTGCATCGCTAATTTATACTAATAAATAGTAGCCCTTAAAAATTATATACAAATTTGGATTTAGATTTATCGGCCAATATATCGGTTATTGGCTTTCAAATATAAAGAATTATCGGTTATCGGTCAAAAATTGTCATATCGGTACATCCCTAATTTATACTAATACATAGTGGCCCTTAAAAATTATATACAAATTTGGATTTAGATTTATCGCCCAATATATCGGTTATCGGCTTTCAAATATAAAGAATTGTCGGTCAAAAATTTTATATCGGTGCATTGCTAATTTATACTTATAAATAGTGGCAGATACTATTTGCACCTCAGTGTTGCACCTCATTGTTGTACATTAAACGGTATGCAATAATAACAGAGTGTAAATTATTATTTTATTAATATTATTAAATAGATGCTGCCTTATTGGGATAATAAAGCCCTCCCTACACCTATCCCTAACTCTAACCGATAAACACTTTATTCTTAAAACACACGTTAGACACTTTATTTCCATTTTTCAAATATTTTTTCTTCATTTTTTAATAAATGCCTTTCCGATCGGATATGGGATGAAAAAGCGAGTAGAGCGAGTTAGGCAAAAGGCTCGCTAATTTGCATTTAGTGTAAATAGACTCCGTTCAAATAAATGGTGTTCTTTTAAAAATGTTTCTATCCCTGAAAAAAATTTATCGCTGTTTCCACAAAACTGTTTTCAACATTGATCATAATCAGAAATGTTTTCCGAGCATCAAATCATCATATTAGGATGATTTCTGAAGGATCATGTGACTCTGGAGTACAAGACTGGAGTAATGATGCTGAAAATTCAGCTTTGATCGCAGGAATAAATTACATTTTAACATATATTCACATAGAAAACAGATATTTTAAATGATAATAATATTTCACAATATTACTGTTTTTACTGTATTGTTGATCAAATAATTGCATCCTTGGTGAGCACAAGAGACTTATTTTAAAAACATTAAAAAATCGTACAGACCCCAATATTTTGAATGCTAATATTATTGGAGAAACCTGGCCAAAACATATGGCAATTCCACACAAAATGATCAGTTTCTGAACTATTGAGCTTGGATCACATCACGAGGATGTCAGTTTCATCCTTTCTGTTTTTTCTTTGTGTTTTATTGTTAATGCTTGAAACATGAACACATGTTGAGACACTTAAGGCCCATTTTACGCTCGCTTAGCTTTCTGAGAGCGTTCTGGAAACACAATATAATGAAATAGATTTTAAAGGGTTCTTTAAAGTCACAGTCGCTCGCTATTATTTCACGGTGAGGAAAGACAAGCTCCTCTGTGACTTCTTGTTTTTGAAGAAAGCAGCGATTACTTGCGTCTCGACTTACAGAAACACTTCAGAAACATCATCGGGAGATTGCTCGCTGTTTCTCAGATATCACGTTATGAGCAGCAAAGGTTTCTTTTGGCTGGAGCGCACAGATTGTTGCATAAGGCTTTTGAAACCACC
Organism: Romanogobio albipinnatus; assembly: GCA_023566225.1. Classification (NCBI taxonomy): domain Eukaryota; kingdom Metazoa; phylum Chordata; class Actinopteri; order Cypriniformes; family Gobionidae; genus Romanogobio; species Romanogobio albipinnatus. The sequence continues at coordinate 4,936,779 of CM042258.1, forward strand.
ATTTCTGGCCATGTTTGCACTGCGCGAATAGAAAACAGGTGGCCGAGCCCAGATAGGTCTTGGACGTGTTTATTTGGTATGAACACAATGTATGACCACTGGCGGTCTTCAAAAAGCCCACCCACATCACCGCCAACGAAAGGATTGTTAAATGAACTTGTCATTTCTACAAGACTAAACGCAGCGGTTTGCGTTGTGATCTCCAAAGCCAATAAAACCAACAAATCTGGCTAAATATAAGGAGACGGCTTAGAGCTGCTGGCTAATGCTATAGTGCACATTAAATAATAATCTTCGCCTCATAATTCGTCCCGCACCGACAGATGTGATTGATTGCTGAGGACACGTCAATTTTGTTTTCCACATTTTTCAGAAATTTGTGGTCTTGAGAGTACAAAGCCGAATCTCTCTCACATCAAAAACACGGAGATTCACATCACATGTGGACAAAAGGAAGAAAAAAACCCACCACAATGCTTGGCAAGATCTCCCAGTGCAGATAAAAAATAATATGATGTCACTTCTAATAAAAGATCAGCCATTATTTTTAATGGCTTCCCACAGGCTCAAAGGTATTTCTATATTGGAGGCCTGTGTAAACAGCTCTATCGCCTCGTTTCGGCCCCGCCGGTGACTTCATACAGGAGGACAATGCCTTTGTTTCTTCCGCTTCCCTTTGGAACAATAGTGTGTTTTTCAAAGAAATAACATTCTGTAAATCATACCGAATGTTTGGTGAAATGATACTGCTATAGATGTCATCGGCGCGCCTGAGGTCATACAGGTTTTCCAACATCCTTCTTTGAGTAAATTAGCAAAAAGACTTCCTGTACTGTGATACTGGCCCTGTTTACACATGGTATAAAGATGTGTCGGATCACATGTAGACACATTCTCGTTTACACCTGGTGTTTTAATCCGTCTCTTTTGTCCACTTTGGACCACTTCTGTCCTGATTTCTTCAAGGGGAGGGTCTATGGGCGGGTAAATGTATGGGATTTTTCAGATCTTTCGATCTAATGGGCAAAATAAGCTCACAAAATTGACATATGAACTCGGAAAGAGGCGAACATACAGCATCGGCTTTCACTTCTGCTCTGACAGCCGCAAGACCAGCCGAACACTGCGAGTGTGTGTTAGAAATCAGGAATGGTGAAAGAACATCACGCTTGGTATGTTTTCCGTCTTCAAACCAAACTTGGGTCTTTAGCCGACCAAGTTTAATCCCGTCTGGCTAGCGGGATTATACCGGAATGAAACATTATTTCCCATAATGATTACGCATTAGGTCAGTCGGCAGAGAGTAGATGCTGTTCGCATGCATTCGATCACATGAGCGTTCACACCATGAAAGCATGGGTATAAAATCCAGATTTTAATCGATTCATTTATACGAAACAATATCGTTTCTTAAAGGGTTAGTTCACCCAAAAATTAAAATAATGTCATTTATTCCTCACCCTCATGCCGTTCCACACCTGTAAGACCTCCGTTCATCTTCGGAACACAAATTAAGATATTTTTGTTGAAATCTGAAGTAGGGCTGCCACTAACGACTTTTTTTATGTTGATTAATCTATCGACTAATTTATCACAATAATTTTCAACAATTTTACTTAAAACATATAATTTAACTTGCAACGTTGGCATTCAGTAGTGTACTATAAAATGTATAAATGTAAACAAGCCCTTGACAAAATGTAAAACTAAAAGAGTAAAAATGTAAAAAGGTACAAATTTAAACTAACAAAAAAAAAAGAGAATATCAGCAAATACTTTTTATATAGATTAGTGTTGTCACGATACCAAAATTATGACTTCGATACGATACCAGACTAAAATACCTCAATACCGATCCTGAATCCATACCAGGGCAAAAAACTGTAAAAGTAATTGAATAATATGACAGAACTTACTATTCATTGTTTTAGGGTTAAAAAAAAAACTAAAAACGTACTTTTGCCGGCATGTTCCTGCCCTGCCCAGTTTCACACAGAATCCGGCCCTTTAAGAGCTGCACGGACCAAATTCATTGTAACACCCGATTTCTCATTCAACTCTGTATACGTTCCCTAAAGAACGTACCCCGTTCCCCACGTTCCCCACCACACCTGTCCCTAACTCTACCCTTAAACTTACCCATACCACCACACCTGTCCCTAACCCTACCCTTAAACTGACCCATACCCCCACACCTGTCCCTAACCCTACCCTTAAACTGACCCATACCACCACACCTGTCCCTAACCCTACCCTTAAACTGACCCATACCCCCACACCTGTCCCTAACCCTACCCTTAAACTTACCCATACCACCACACCACACCTGTCCCTAACCCTACCCTTAAACTTACCCATACCCCCACACCTGTCCCTAACCCTAACCTTAAACTTACCCATAACACCACACCAGTCCCTAACCCTACCCTTAAACTTACCCAGACCACCACACCTGTCCCTAACCCTACCCTTAAACTTACCCATACCCCCACACCTGTCCCTAACCCTACCCTTAAACTGACCCATAACACCACACCTGTCCCTAACCCTACCCTTAAACTTACCCACACCCCCACACCTGTCCCTAACCCTACCCTTAAACTTACCCAGACCACCACACCTGTCCCTAACCCTACCCTTAAACTTACCCATACCCCCACACCTGTCCCTAACCCTACCCTTAAACTGACCCATAACACCACACCTGTCCCTAACTCTACCCTTAAACTTACCCACACCACACACCTGTCCCTAACCCTACCCTTAAACTTACCCACACCCCCACACCTGTCCCTAACCCTACCCTTAAACTGACCCATACCCCCACACCTGTCCCTAACCCTACCCTTAAACTGACCCATACCCCCACACCTGTCCCTAACCCTACCCTTAAACTGACCCACACCCCCACACCTGTCCCTAACCCTACCCTTAAACTGACCCATAACACCACACCTGTCCCTAACTCTACCCTTAAACTTACCCACACCCCACACCTGTCCCTAACCCTACCCTTAAACTTACCCACACCCCCACACCTGTCCCTAACCCTACCCTTAAACTGACCCATACCCCCACACCTGTCCCTAACCATACCCTTAAACTGACCCACACCCCCACACCTGTCCCTAACCCTACCCTTAAACTTACCCACACCACCACACCTGTCCCTAACCCTACCCTTAAACTGACCCATACCCCCACACCTGTCCCTAACCCTACCCTTAAACTGACCCACACCCCCACACCTGTCCCTAACCCTACCCTTAAACTGACCCATACCACCACACCTGTCCCTAACTCTACCCTTAAACTTACCCATACCCCCACACCTGTCCCTAACCCTACCCTTAAACTGACCCATAACACCACACCTGTCCCTAACACTACCCTTAAACTGACCCATACCACCACACCTGTCCCTAACCCTACCCTTTAACTTACCCACACCACCACACCTGTCCCTAACCCTACCCTTAAACTTACCCATAACACCACACCCGTCCCTAACTTTACCCGTATCCCGTCTCAATATCAGCAAAGGTGTTTTGCAATACAATATGAACACATTAAATACATTGTACTTATTTTTTGATGTAAGTACATAGTAGTTAAGGCCACCTAATATATTTGATCCAGTGTCCATAACTGTTTTTACAATTTACTTATATTTTTAAAATGTAATTACCTGCTGTAATTACCCTTCCCTTACGCCTTATTATACCCATACCACCAAACCCATCCCTAACCTTACCCGTATCTCATCTCAATCGCAGAAAAAGAGTTTTACAATACAACATCAACACAATATCTACACTGTTCTTTTTTTGATGCAAGTCAATACACTGTAAAATGTTTCAAGTACAATTAACTTGGCTATTTAAGTGAATCCAACGTAAATATAACATACAGAAAAGTTGAAAATCGCTTATTTTTATGAGTTAGAGTAATGTAAAAATGTATGTTATATTAAAACTTATTGGTCATACACTTTTTTACATTGTAGTAGTTCAGGACATCTAATATAAAGTGAGACCAAAGTCTCTTAAATGCTACATTTATTTGTAAAAAAAAATACAGTAAAATCAGTAATATTGTGAAATATTATTATAATTTAAAATAACTGTTTTCTATTTGAATATATTGTAAAATGTAATTTATTCTTGAGATGCAAAGCTGATTTTTCAGCATCATTACTCCAGTCTTCAGTGTCACATGATCCTTCAGAAATCATTCTAATATGAGGATTTGATGCTCAGGAAACATTATCAATGTTGAAAACGGTGATATATATGTTTGTTCAGGGATAGAAACATTTTAAAAGAACAGCATTTATTTGAAATATAATCTTTTGTAACATTATACATGCATTTACTGTCACTTTTGATCAGTTTAATGCACCCTTGCTGAATAAAAGTATTCATTTCTTTCTTTCTTTCTTTCAAAAAAAGGGCCTGTCCTTTAATCAGAGTAGATGCCATACGTAATTTGAATTTAAATCTAGTTTCATTTAATTGGTATATAAATTTAGAAATAAGTCACTTTTTAAATGGATCCCTACAGAATACACAATATTATGCTTTCTACACTATAAAGGGTTTTACAGGGCAATCTCAAAGAGCGCTGGAGGATGTGTTAGCTTTCACATTTCATTTGGGATTTCTTAAACGGAGGCCCATTTCCACATCCTCACTAACAGGGATTCATCAGTGCTATCGGTCAATGGAATCGCCCATAAAGAGATGGAGGGTTTGCCCAACACGAATGTAAGGGTAAATATACGTCCAAAGGCCATTTCCCAAACAATTGGCAGCGGTTCTTTCAGTCCCTCCAGAAAAACGTGATTATGCGATCGCGTGATTTAATGCATAATCAGCCAAAGTCCGCATATTTATGCGGGGGCCGCATTTTTTCAAATACGCTGCACTTTCGCCGCATAAATTGCCTATTTCCGCGTGCAAAATATGCGGGGCTAGCATGATTTCATAATCCCCGCATTTTCATTGCAAAAAAGTCAAATATATATTGGCAGAAAGTTGAAAAATATTCGTTTACTTCACACAAGAGCCGCCATTTCCGCCTGTTGCCATGGGAACGTTTTGAAGTGACGTAATTACCCGACGCGAACGTCATCGAAAAGCTACAACCCCCGTGGAAAAACCATAGATATCGGTGAAACCATGATGAAGCGCAAACTCCCATTTGCCAACAAAAATAACAGCAAAAGACGCGCAAAGCAGTTTCCCGGTGTGATGACCGATTTCATAACACAGCATCATGAAGCTTTGAAAGCGTTATGAATCAGTGAGTCGATTCAGCGGTTTGAAGCGTTATGAATCAGTGAGTCGATTCAGCGGTTTGAAGCGTTATGAATCAGTGAGTCGATTCAGCGGTTTGAAGCGTTATGAATTAATGAGTCGATTCAGCGGTTTGAAGCGTTATGAATCAGTGAGTCGATTCAGCGGTTTGAAGCGTTATGAATCAGTGAGTCGATTCAGCGGTTTGAAGCGTTATGAATTAATGAGTCGATTCAGCGGTTTGGATCGCCAAAGTCACGTATTTCAGCAGTTTGACACGCGATCCGAATCATGAATCGACTCGCTGATTCATAGCACCATGATGCTGTGTTTTGAAATCGGTCATCACTATATAAGTCGTTATTTAGTCGTTATATCAAATGTCTGTTTTGTAAAGCTACCTCTGTAAAACAGGAAGTTATTTATTCATTTTTCAAGTTGTAGCATATTCCTTTTGTAAAGCTACAGAACTTGTTTGACTCAATGTTTTGTAAATTTGAGCCGTGTGTTTATTAAGGTCTTCAATAAAACAAGATGGGAACTTAAATATTCCCAGCACTTTCTGTGATGTAGTGCTTTTTTTCTCTTTCTCATCAAACCGCAGTTTTTGCAAGTTCCCGCAATTTCATCGCATAAAATTGCATAAATATCCCGCATTTTTCATCGCATTTTTTAAGAAAACATGCCGCATAATCAAGGATTTTTGCCCGCAGCAATCGCAAAAAAAAGCCGCATTTTTCTGGAAGGACTGTTCTTTAGCCTATTAACATTAACGGCGTGTTACGCTCATCTGTCGTCTACAACACTGCTCTGCCCACTTCACTCTGACTCAGTAAATTTCACGGGTTACATGTGCTGTTGACAGTCGGACCGGAGAGCAGCAGCTGCGTCCTGAAGCAAAAATGCCCTTGTATGTAAGAGCGAGCGTGGCGATGGGATAACGCGAGCACTTGAGCGGCTCGGTTCAGCCTCAGAAGGCCAGAGGCGTGAACAGACAGGGCCAAACAATGATCTCATCCCAGAATAATTGCTCCTCTTGTGGCTGTTCTCGTCCCTCCCACTCCCCTGTGCTGCCCGCACTCCAACTTCAGACAAAAAGAAGTGAAGAAAAGAAACAGCGGGGCTAGAACAGGGTCAGAGGGCCAGGACGGCCTGTTTCCACCTTTATCGCACTGCTTTTTTTGTCTTTAAACTGCGAGTGTAATTTTCCACTTTAGTGATGCAAACACTCAATCAATTCACTACTTATGACATCAGTTTAGTGGGAAAAACCATAAACAAAAAAGTGACCAAAACACATCTACCTCTTCAAAGAGACATCAAGTATATAAATAGCATAACGTACGGATATTCTGATTTTTACGCTATTAACTTTCAAGAACAGGTCAGATTTCATCCCAAAATCAACAATAATCAAATAAGAAATTTAATTTTGTATAAAGCATAGTTTTGGGCCCCTTGATCGATCCATCCACCCATCCATCCATCTATCTAACCACCCATCCATATATCCATCCATCCACCCATCCACCTATTCACGCATCCATCCACCCATCCATCCATCCACCCATTCACGCATCCATCCATCCACCCATCCATCCATCATCCATCCATCCATCCATCCACCCATTCACACAGCCATCCACCCATCCACCCACCCATTCATCCATTTATCACCCATCCATCCATCCACTCATTCATTCATGCACCCATTCATCCATCCATTTATCATCCATCCGTCCATTCACCCATTCATCTCTCCATCCATTCATCCATCCACCCATCGATTCATCCATCCACCCATCCATTCATCCATCCATTTATTATCCATCCATCCATTCACCCATTCATCTCTCCATCCATTTATGAATCCATCCACCCATCAATTCCTCCATCCATCCAATCCATTAATCTATACATCCATCCTTCCATCCACACACCCATCCATCCATTAATTTATCTCCCATCCATCCACACATTCATCCATTCGCTCATCCATTCATCTACCCATTTATCATCCATTCATCTACCCATTTATCATCCATCCATCTACCCATTCATCCATCCATCCATCCATCCAACCATTTATCATCCATCCATCCACCCACTCATCCATCATCCACTCATCCATTCACCTACCCATCCATCCATCCATCCATCCATCCTTCCATCCATCTATCCACTTTTTTATTGTTAAAATAAATTGTTACAATGAGAAAAAAAAAAACTTAATGGTCTTCATTTTCTTACAAAAATACAGTATGTTTTCCTATTGAGTTTGGTGTGAAATGTGACCTTTTCACCATAAACAGCAGCTCTGAAAAAAGGGGTTTAATTCTCAGGAATGCACAAAATGTTTAAAGATAGTCAATATTTTTTATATATATATATATATAAAATGCCTTGCATGCAATAAAAATCATCTGCCAAGTACATAAAATGCAACTGAATAACACATTAAATGCCACTAGTGAACTGTTTAATTCTTGTGAGAATAATTCCCTTAATCTGTCTTGATTTCCAAATACATGTCCAGTGATCATACCTGAGTGATCTCCTTGTTAAAAAGGGCGTTTTGTTGGGTCAAACTGTGGTCATTCTGCACCGATGAGACTTTCGAATCCAAACACATGTCCTTGTGCTCACAGGATGGACTGTCCACCGCAACCTTTTTCAGTACATGGGTCTGTGTGGGGGAAAAAAGTGAAAATGTGACTTATTCATGGGGAAAAGTGGTAATATAAACGAGCTAAAACATCTGAACACGAGATGTTTGTGTGACGTCATTGTGAGTTTATATTGAGAGTAAGACGCTTACAGAATGGAAGGACTGCAAAAAAAACAAGTCCGGGCAAGAAACAAGGTCATTTCGGATCACTGGGACACAAAACCACAAAGCAAATTCCCACAGTGATTATGTCATTGATGACTACGAGTGAGGAAGAGCAGCTCAGCACCACTCGCGTTTAAATTATGAGGAAAATGATCCACACGAGCAATGAGAAAACACATTGGTAAACCAAACTACAATGTGTTTAAAATGTCAAATCATATGACTATAACTAAACAACAACTGGAAAATAATGCATTTATATAATTATATATAAAATGCATAAAAAAACAACAAAACCCTGAAAGTCGCAGTGATGCACAACACCAGGGTTAACTGATTATGAAGTGTTAGCTATCACTAACACATGGGCAACAGTAATAGTGATGCTATTGGTGATTTGCTCTATGATATCGCCCATCCAATCAAATGATGTCTAATTAGGGGCATGTAAAACTGTACATTTGAACAGATAAAGACACGGTTTACAAAACAGAAAGCCATCGTCTTATATAACCGAAAGCCACCGCCAGCACAAGCGGTGACGATAATGGTGGTGAGGACACATTTAAAGTGCTTGAACAATTTAACAAAGTGAATAAAGTCAGGAAACATCTGTGCCGAAGTGGGGAAAGGGCGGCCCATTACGTTATCGTTTCATCACATGAGGTCACATCAGGAATAAAAGATGAGAGCGCGTGTTTGTGTCCAAAAACATTATACTGCATTATATCTTTATCTTGTTTATCTTGTTGAGGGGCGGCAGTGGCTCAGTGGTTCATGTAGGTTGTCTACAAACCGGAAGGTTGGTGGTTCGATCCCCGGTTCCACCTGACCAAGTGTCGAGGTGTCCTTGAGCAAGACACCTAACCCCAGTTGCTCCCGACGAGCTGGATGGCGCCTTGCATGGCTGACACCGCCGTCGGTGTGTGAATGGGTGAATGTGAGGCAATGTGTAAAGCGCTTTGGATGGCCATTGGTCTGTTAAAAGCGCTATATAAATGCAGTCCATTTACCATTTACCATTTGTTTAATCTTTTATACAAGATACATTTGCTTCAGACGTTAATGGAACACTAACATTTGGTTATTCTTATTACAATAATTATTTATTAAATAAAAAAATACAAACATAAATAAATAGTAATATAATATAATACATATATATATATATATACATACACTATTTATTTATGTTTGTATTTTTTTATTTAATAAATAATTAAAAGTATAAAAGTATGTTATATTATAATTAATTTTTTATTATTGTTTTAAGCAATATTTTTAAATTAATGCTTAATTTAAAAATGGTCATAAATTGAATTTATGACCATTTTTAAATAAAGCATTAAGTAAAAAATATTGCTTAAAACAATAATAAAAATTTATTTTTTCTAAGCAAATTTTTAAATTAAGCAAATGTAGTTTCTTGTTTTAAGCAAATATAAAAAAATGAGGTTTATACACTACACATACATTCAAAATATGTCAATATTGTAAGAAAAACACACTTTAACATACATCTAACAACTCTGAATATTTTGTATATTTTTTATTGCTGGGGAAAAATTAATCGTGATTAATCGCATCCAAAATAAAACTTTGTGTTTACATAATATATGTATGTGTACTGTGTATAATTATAAATACACACACATGCATGTATATACATACATATAATTTATCTTATATATAAATAATACAAATATAACACTTTAACATATATAATATATTTTTCTTAAATATATTTATATATACATAATAATTACACAGTACACACACAAATATTATGTAAACACAAACTTTTATTTTGGATGCGATTAATTTTTCCCCAGTACTAATATTATTTTAATGTAAAGTAAGTGTTATAATAATTATTGAATATATATATACATATATACACACATACATACATTATATATATATATATATATATATATATATATATATATATATATATATATATATATATATATATATATATATATATATACACACACACACACATATATACTATATATATATATATATATATATATATATATATATATATTATATTATATTATATTATATAATACATTTATATTATTTGATAATGTATTATAATTAGATTGCTTATTCTTGTTTTAGCCAATATTTTAAAATATAAATGGTCGTAAATCTAATTAGCAAAATGTGTTTGTTTTAAGTAAATAAAAGAATGTGTATAAAGGAAATGTTATACACTCGACATAAACAATAAAAAAAACATGTCAATGTTGTAAGAAAAATACACGTAATTAAACAGACAAAGTCAGAATATCTTGAGCAATATCTCAAGTTGTTTTGTGGACGTTTGGATATTTTCTACAGGAAATCAAGACAAAAACGATTTCAATTATTTTGCAGTGTATAAATCTAAACCGTGTCCATCACTCGGCGTGTCCCGTCCATGTCCAGCGATTCCGAGTGTCATCCCATCCTGTATGACCTCATGTTTTCCACATGGCGGCAGTGAGGAAAGATTCCCGATCTCAGGATGACTCAAGCCTCGGCCCAGAGGCGCTCAGGCTGCGGCCAGTTTGTTTTGAATGCTGATTTCTCTTAATGCTGCAAGTAAACATTTATTTCACCGGCACCAAGCCTCTCAAACAACAGCGTTGAGCGCAGGTGGCCCCGACCGCAGCCGCCGTCTCATCAAAGGCCGGTCCACGCTTTAAGGGCCTCGGCTCACATTAACCCAAAACGGCTGTAAAAGTTTCACCGCTGCTTTTTCCTCTGCAAAACCCAACTGAACACTTAAAATAATAAGTCGTTTAGGCTTGGCCTGCTGCGCCACTGACATCACTTCCTAAATTCCAAGAGCCCATTATCTTATATACATCTGGCTACGGCTGAACACAAACCACTCAAGAGGGAATTCACCGACAAAATGTAATTCTGCTGCACGGAGGTTTGGGGTCAGTCGTGCGTTTGAGACATTTTTACAACAGAAGAGGAGCAAGAAATACAACAACTATATTGTGTGTTTAGTTACAATCCCAATACTATTTAAAGGTCTGTATAGACTGAACAAATTAGATTACCCTTCATTTTAAGGTGTCAGTATTACAGTATAATTATACATTTCAGTACTGAGTAATAATAATTAACTACATATACTTCCTATAGGGTTAGGGTTAGGGGTAACACTTTATTTTAGTGTACGTTACACATGTTACATGTAAGGAATAATTGACGACGAGCCGTTGAATTATTAGAAAAAAAATGCACCGCTTCGCCTCGTGACCGCATCACCACCTCGGGTGTGCATTATTTTTCTAATAATTCAACGGCCCGGATTCAATTATTCCGCTTATAGCCTACTACGGTTACCACACCTCAAGACATCGATCCGAGGATATATTTAAAGGGATTCGTCCGTTTTTTGTACTTAAATCGCTATTGTGAGTAGGACTATTTCTTCCGTGTCTCATCCAACGGCTCTTTTGCTAGTTCCGAAACGTCATTTTAAAGCTAGTTGTGGAGGCTTGAGCCACAGATAGCAGACTAATGCAGTTATTAATGCAGTGAGTTATTAGAGAGAGAGAGAGACTGCGTCTCTTTCAACAGCTTCAACTAGACATGTGCCGGTAAACGGTAATACGATAAATACCGCAATAATGAACATGCACAATATTGTTATTAACTGTAATGCGGTCAAGACCTGCCTGGAACTACGTTTGCTGTATTTCACAGAAAATAATTGCACACCCCAGAACGTTCATCAGCCAATCAGATTCAAGTATTCAACGGCCCCGTGGTATAAGTAGTAATAATAACTGTAAACTATATGCATAACTACAACTATGCAATTAACCCTAAAAAAGCCTAATCCTAACCCTGTAGTAAGTAGGGTTGGGTATCGTTTGAATTTTAACGATTCCGATTCCGCTTATCGATTCCTAAATTCGATTCCAATAGGGTAAAAACCATGAACAAAAATCAACAGGCTAGCAACTTTTGTCTACACTCTAAAAAGAAAAGGTTCTATATGGCACCAAAAATGGTTCTTCGTCATAATCATAGAGGAACCACTTTTGGTGCTATATAGTACCATATCTTAGCATGTTCTGTATATGGTAGCGGTGCTATATAGCACCTTAGTTAGCGGTGCTATATAGCACCTTAGTCAAAGAACCGCTGAAGAACCTCTGAAGAACCACTGAAGCACCAAAATTGGTGCTATATAGCACTTAAAAAGGTTCCCCTATGATTACGGGCAAAGAACCATTTTTGGTGCCATATAGAACCTTTTTTTTTTAGAGTGTATTGTTTAAAAATACCATAGCCCAAAAAAAAACAACTAATATATTATATATATATATAATATATTAGTATTTTTTTTATATTTTGTATATATATATATATATATATATATATATATATATATATATATATATATATATATATATATATATATATATATATATATATATATATATATATATATATATACACACACATTTCAAGCATTATTAAAGACAAGTAAGCACTCAGTAATTAAAGAAAGAACAAATAAACAAATTAGCAACTGCACAAATAAATACAATTGAACAAAGACAGGACTGAAATAAACATTTTTAGGTATTCAGGTACAGAAACTGTAATCAAATGTAAAATAACACTGCACTTTATTGATAAAATATAGGCTATACATTACAAATATAGTTAAAAGTTATTCTGTCTAGAACAGCAAGTGAATTTTCTCGTCTTTTGTTGTTTGATGAACATTATCTTAGTGACGGCATCAAGAAAATCTGCCGTCAACGACATAACCGCCTGTGTTTACGAGAGTATTTTGACATTTTTGTGTGTATTTGTCCATTCGCGAGCTGTGCAAAAAGACGAGGAAGAGAACTCAGTTCATTATCACGCACTATTCATTCACTATGAGGAACGCGCGTGTGTAAAATAATCCAACAGTAATTCTAACAAACATTTTTTAGTTAACTTTTCTTAGTGTCTTAACTTAATTGTAAAAATCTAATATTCACATACTATTCCTTGTTTACTCAGAATAAAAACAAGTTAAAGGTCCCGTTCTTCGTGATCCCATTGTTCAAACTTTAGTTAGTGTGTAATGTTGCTGTTAGAGCATAAATAATACCTGTAAAATTATAAAGCTCAAAGTTCAATGCCAAGCGAGATATTTTATTTAACAGAAGTTCCCTTTCAAAGCCTACAGCGAACGGCCGGCTTGGACTACATCCTGGTACTTCCTTCATTAATGACGTCAGTAGAACAGTAGAACAGACTAACCTCCGCCCACAAGAATACACGAAAAAGGGGGCGTGGTCTTGTTGCTGTCCCACGTGGAGAAGAGGAAGTGCTGCGTGGAGAAAAGGAAGTGTTGCGTTTGAGTGTGTTTGTCGCCATGTCGTCGAGACGCTGTTATTTTCATCCCGGAGTCAAATCACCTTTGTTTGGCTTTCCCAGGGACGCTGTAGAGATCATTGAGCGCATACATCTCCCGTTAAGAGGCGTGACCTTTCTGTGCAAGTTACGTGCGCTAAGCTGCTGTCAAATCTCAACACAGGAACCGGGCCACGTGCGCTAAGCTGCGGTCAAATCACAACACAGGAACCGCTGGCACAATCAGAACTCGTTACGTATTTCTGAAGGAGGGACTTCATAGAACAAGGAAGTCATCAGCCGTTTTTAGGACAGTGAAAACAGCGGTATACAGATGAGTAAATTGTGTTAAAAATACTGTGTTTTTTTACACGCGAAACATGAACACATGTTATATTGCACACTGTAAACACAATCAAAGCTTCAAAAAAACACGAAGAACGGGACCTTTAAGTTTAATTGATTGGTTTGAGTGCCATTTTGTCAAGCAAAAAAACAACAACAACAAAAACTCACCATTATGGTGATCAGTTAGGGATGGGCGATACCACTTATTTTGTTTATGATACCGATACTTTCAAGGCCAGTATCACCGATATCGATACGATATTTCTAAACTGAACTTTTAAATAATTCAATTTATTCAATTATTAAAATTACTACGAGTAAAATGGGTAAAGATACCCATTTAACATTTATATTTGAAAGGCATTTTAACCTTCAATATGCCTTAATTGCTACTATTAGATCATATTTTTGTTTACACATGATTAGAATATGTTTACTTGTAGTGGTAACCATGGAAATCTACAAATACTATAGCTGAACTGCAGTCACTGTAGTAAAACCATGGTCCATTTTCATAAGGGACTGCCAGTGACCCATAAAATGCAACCTTTTTATTCTGACAGTGTAGATTTATTTTAACATTAGGTGCAGAATAGAACATGATCAATATCAACGTTTAACATTAAATTTAAAGAGTGTAATTGCACAAACCATGTAGGCTATAATTTCAATTAGTTTATTGTGAAAAAACTGATGAGCATTGTTCTGGGCTGCGTTTCCAAAAGCATCAATGGTTTCTTATGATAGTTTTGGGAAACGCCGCTCTGTAAGCCGCGAGCGAACGCTCTCTGTGATTGACTGGTTCTGTCTTGGTTCAGATCATGGTTCAGATGAGCAGGAAAATAGTTCTATACTACACAACTATTCTGTTACATATGTTATTTGTATTGTGTGCATTAAATAATCTTTTGAAATAAACAAAATTACTGGTAAAAAAAACAACAACACCTTAGTATCGATATTTTCATTTGAGTACTGATACTTTTCGATGCTCACATTAGTATCTGTATAGCGACACTTGATATCGATATGCTCATCCCTTATCAGTGTTCCCTTTGGTTGGGCACTTGAAACATTCATATTATTATTATAACTCTCTTTCTGATGCAGCGATGCAACACGAAATCACAACTACTGTATTTGGTTTCAAAGAAAGAGAAGTAATAAATAGGTTGCTTTTAAAAGTTGACCTAGCTTCTGACTGAATAATTAACTAGTTAATGATTTAGTCCGAAATTAAGGTCACCTTTTAAAATTAACCTATGTAATATTTCCCTTTGTCATATAATGATCGTTAACAATTGTATTGCTAACACTTACGTCATAAACACATGTGAAACTTTTAATTGGGTTGACATAATCCCTCTATATTTGTAACAATATCTTTTTCATATTGAGTTAATTCATATTTTTCATTCTTGAGTCACACACAGACTTCAACATTCAGCAAAACACAACAATGGTAACATCTATGGTAGCTATACTAAGTCAAGAGGAAACCTAAAGATAGAGAGATCAAATACTCTACAGTTAAAATAAAGTGTTAACACAAATTATTAATTTTCTCCTTAGAGAAACAGATTTTTAACAATAACAAATGTTTGAGCTCTGAGGTTGTTTAGTGAAGATATTTGCTTCTTTAGGAGCCACACATTTTTTTTAATTTAAAAACTGCAATAAGCATAATTCACAAATGAGAGAAATCGTTGTTACATGGAAACAGAAACAGCAGCAAAAAAGATTATAGTTAACTAAAACTAACTAAAAAAGTATATATATTAGGGGTGTAACGGTATTCGTACCGAACCGTTTCGGTACAGGGCTTTCGGTTCGGTGCAACGGTTTCCGAATGCAATCTTTAACAGTCGGCTTGTTTTAAGCGCGGAACACACTTCAATCCGAGTTCCCACACGAACATATTAAGTATTCAGTCCATTTTATCACAAAATTCAAACGATAAATGCCGTTTTGACGCTCTTTAATGTGGCGTGACTGTAGGCACTGTACAGGTGCTGGTCATATAATTAGAATATCATCAAAAAGTTGATTTATTTCACTAATTCCATTCAAAAAGTGAAACTTGTATATTATATTCATTCATTACACACAGACTGATATATTTCAAAAGTTTATTTCTTTTAATTTTGATGATTATAACAGACAACTAAGGAAAATCCCAAATTCAGGATCTCAGAAAATTAGAATATTGTGAAAAGGTTCAATATTGAAGACACCTGGTGCCACACTCTAATCAGATTATTAACTCAAAACACCTGCAAAAGCCTTTAATGGTCTCTCAATCTAGTTCTGTAGGCTACACAATCATGGGGAAGACTGCTGACTTGACAGTTGTGCAAAAGACGACAATTGACACCTTGCACAAGGAGGGCAAGACACAAAAGGTCATTGCAAAAGAGGCTGGCTGTTCACAGAGCTCTGTGTCCAAGCACATTATTAGAGAGGCGAAGGGAAGGAAAAGATGTGGTAGAAAAAAGTGTACAAGCAATAGGGATAACCGCACCCTGGAGAGGATTGTTGAACAAAACCCATTCAAAAATGTGGGGGAGATTCACAAAGAGTGGACTGGAGCTGGAGTCAGTGCTTCAAGAACCACTACGCACAGACGTATGCAAGACATGGGTTTCAGCTGTCGCATTCCTTGTGTCAAGCCACTCTTGAACAACAGACAGCGTCAGAAGCGTCTGTGTAAGTAAATGAAAGTAAATTTTGCATTTCGTTTGGAAATCAGGGCCCAGAGTCTGGAGGAAGAGAGGAGAGGCACACAATCCACGTTGTTTGAGGTCCAGTGTAAAGTTTCCACAGTCAGTGATGGTTTGGGGTGCCATGTCATCTGCTGGTGTTGGTCCACTGTGTTTTCTGAGGTCCACGGTCAACGCAGCCGTATACCAGGAAGTTTTAGAGCACTTCATGCTTCCTGCTGCTGACCAACTTTATGGAGATGCAGATTTCATTTTCCAACAGGACTTGGCATCTGCACACAGGGCCAAAGCAACCAGTACCTGGTTTAAGGACCATGGTATCCCTGTTCTTAATTGGACAGCAAACTCGCCTGACCTTAGCCCCATAGAAAATCTATGGCATATTGTGAAGCAGAAGATGCGATATGCAAGACCCAACAATGCAGAAGAGCTGAAGGCCACTATCAGAGCATCCTGGGCTCTCATAACACCTGAGCAGTGCCACAGACTGATCGACTCCATGCCACGCCGCATTGCTGCAGTAATTCAGGCAAAAGGAGCCCCAAATAAGTATTGAGTGCTGTACATGCTCATACTTTCATGTTCATAATTTTCAGTTGGCCAAGATTTCTAAAAATCCTTTCTTTGTATTGGTCTTAAGTAATATTCTAATTTTCTGAGATACTGAATTTGGGATTTTCCTTAGTTGTCAGTTACAATCATCAAAATTAAAAGAAATAAACATTTGAAATATATCAGTCTGTGTGTAATGAATGAATATAATATACAAGTTTCACTTTATGAATGGAATAAGTGAAATAAATCAACTTTTTGATGATATTCTAATTATATGACGAGCACCTGTATAGACCCGTCAGTTCAACTTAAAGCGGCAGCGCGTGGCGCGTGAGTAAACGCGATCATCTCTTCCTAAAGAATAAACGTAAATATCTTAAGGTATGTTGAGGATACATTACAACTTACTGAAATGTATCGCATGTCGTGTAATTGCTCCATCTGTGTTTCAACCGCGGAAAGACAATAAAACAGCTTGAGAACAATGTCACGTAGCATCACATTTACCTCAGAAGTCATTCAGTGTCCACAGCTGTAGCTCACTAGAGAAATCAACTCTTTCACTGAATACATGCACTATATTAGCCGTTATATTCATTATATTAGCCGTTATATTCATTATATTAGCCTATATATTCATTATATTCTACTAAACCTGTTAGTGATGTCTGGATTATTTCATGTGTGTTTAAATAAATGTCATGAAAATGACAGCCACTGTATATATATTATTATATTTCAAAAACCAATTGGAGAAAATATATATAATTAGATTTAGAAGTTAATGCAAAAACTGCCTTATGTGAAGCTTGAGCTAAAAATAAATAGCAACTGAATTTAGGCTAATAGTTTGGGCTCTGTTAACCTTTAATATTAGCCTACAGTAATGTGTAAGTAAGGGCTCCCTATAGTTTACAGCATTATCTATAAGAAACTGTTGGTTATAATTTAATTCATTTAAGGACAGACACCATTTTTTCAGTAAACCACTGTTTAATAAAAATAAATAAAAAGCAATTTTGTAAAACTGCTGTACCGAACCTGTACCGAACCGTGACTTCAAAACCGAGGTATGTACCGAACCGTCAGATTTGTGGACCAGTTTTGTGTATATATATATATATATTAACAGGAATAAAATACAATTTTAAAAACTTTTAAACTTTTACATTTTTAGCCAAAACAACATTTCTGATTTTCATTTAGTTTATCTTAATGTACTTCAACAACTAAAACTAAATCTAAAAACTAAAATTCATAAAAATGTTTAAAAAATAACTAATAAAAAGAACAAAAACACAACAAAATGACTAAAACTTTCAAATTAAATTGGAAAATATCCAAATAAAAAATAATTTAAAGAAATTGTCTCTGAATGAAACCAAAATAAAATGTAATCAAATTTAAACTTGATTAAATGTGTGTATATACCAGAATATTTTCCCAATTCTTACATTGTTTGAATAATAAAATGATGTGAATATTTTTTTATTTCTTGTTTGAAATCAGATTTTTTTGGGGGGTAAAGAGAGCAGTGCCCCTCTGAGCACTTGGTGCCCTATGCGTGTGGTGGGAGCGGTGGCACTGTGTTTAACTGTCCCCTAAATGATGAAACATCATATATTGTGCTGTCAGTCACAAAATAGTGTTATGAATCTGGTAAATCATAATGTTTACCTGTGGGGAAGAGGAGAATTTCTCTCGGTCGGCGCTACACTGCTTCTCACCATCTTTACACAGCAACACCTAAACACAGACACAAACACTGAGCTCTTATGATACACAACTATTATCTGAGATATTAGACAATGTTGTAGTTTTGATTTTCATGAGCCAAACAGATTCATTGTACAACATGTTGTTTTTAATACACTAACATACCATAAAAAAACATGTATTCATTTAAAAGCAACATTGAGCCTATGTAAAGGTGCTATATAAATTAAACATATTTTATTTTTACATTTTTATTCTCTTTAAAAAAAAAATTATATTGTTATAATATTTTATTATATTTAGTGCTGTCAAAATGATTAATAGCATCTAATTTACAGCACTATTCCATTATATTATATTATATTATATTATATTATTATATTATATTATATTATATATTATGGGAGAACAAACAGAAACAATAATATGTAATTCGTGAATATATAAATGTAAATCTTAATATATTGTTATAAATCTGAATATACATTTACATTTATATATTCACAATCTGTAATTATTATATATTATAATGTATATTATAATTATATGTAATTATTTCCTGTTTGGCCCCTATTATATTATATTATATTATATTATATTATTAAACCAAATACAAGAAATCCTGAAAAATTCTAAACTTTTCACTCAAACTGATACTGATAATACATTTTGTAATGAATTAAAAATGAGAAAAAAATAGGATCATTTTTCCTGGTGTTCTCAGACTTTTGGAGCCCACAGTATATCTCTACATGTTACAGTATAAACATACAGAAGCGTCTGTGAAAGGAGTCTCCTGCTGACCCATTGACACTAAACGAAACCCGAGAGAACACACACACTGAATCCTGCGAGTGTATCGCAATAGAATGGAGCCTTTGAGCCGAAGCTCTGACATCATCTGAACTTGAGCAGTCATTCCAGGAAGAGCAGCGTTACATAATACACACATCATCTGAAACACACAGATCCTGAGCACAACCACACAGCTTGTGTAAGACGCTTTATAAGATGTGCCTATCAGTTCATGAACCAGTGATGACATCATCACGAGATCTGGTTCAGTGGTGTGTGTGTGTGTGTGTGTGTGTGTGTGTGTGTGTGTGTGTGTGTGTGTGTGTGTGTGTCGTTTCCATGACACCTCATTATGTTTTGATTACGGGAGCTTTCGCTAAACAATGACAGCATGAGGAGGCTCCGAAAACAAGATTCCTGCAAGCCCGCTTTACGGCCCCATTGAATATTTACTGTAGTTGTTTTCTTACCGCACATCAATTTAATGAACTGTATTAAAACAGCATTTTTGTCATAATATTAACCCTAATAAATAGTTAACATATATATATAGAAAGCTTTTTATTCATACACTCATTCATTTATTATATAAAGCACTTATTTACAAAGAAAATCACATGCTTTATTAGAAAACTAATAAAATGTCATAATTCATAATGATGAAATGAGCATAAATTTCATCCTAAAACAACAAAAAAAACATTGTTTCTCTGAATAGCGATAGTTTTTTTTAACTTGCCCTAAAAGCAGATTTTTTTGTTTGTGAATTTTTTTCTTAATATTAAATTATTCCTAATAATGAACATACGTTTATTATATCTATAAAGCACTTGTTTATAGAAAATATAATGTGCTTTATAAATAAAAACAAGTGCACATTTCATCGTTAAAAAAACAAAAACAAACAAAAAAATGTATGAATATCAAGTTTGTTTTACTTACACATTAGGTATTATTATATTGTTATTATGTTATTATGTTGTTTGTGCAATTTTGTCTTAATAATAAACTTATCCTAATAATAAACATTTATTCATTCATTATATATATATATATATATATATATATATATATATATATATATATATATATATATATATATATATATATATATATATATATATAAAGTACTTATTTATAACAAATATAATGATAAAATAAGAATGTATTTTACCCTTAAACAATTTTTCCCCAGATATCAATAGTAAAAAAAATGTACACATTAAATAATATTTAAAAATATATTTTTGTAAAAATTCTAAGCATTTGTGTCTTAATATTAAATTCATCCTAATAATAAACATTCATACGTTCATGTATTTAATATATCTATAAAGCATGTCTTTATAAAGAATATCATGTGCTTTATAAACACATTTTTATCATTATCTATCTCATATTAATGATGTATATATATAATCTCATATATAATGATGAAATGAGGATGTATTTCAGCCTTTAAAACACATATTTTCAGGATATCAATAGTTTTCTTACACATTATATAATATTATATTCCCCTAAATAGATTTTTTTTTATTTTTGTCTCAATATTAAATCCATAATAAACATGAATACCTTCATTCATTCATGTATTATATCTATAAAGCACTTGTTTATAATGAATAGAATGTGCTTTATAAAACAAAGTATGCTAATAATGATAAAAAGAGAAAGTATTTTTTTCAGATATCAATGGTTATGATTGTTCTTACACATTATATAATATTATATTGCCCCAAATAGATTTTTGTAAAAGTTCTAAGCATTTTTGTTTAATAACATCACATAAAAAAACTTTTACTTGTCTAACACAAATAGTATAATAAATATCCATAATTCAGAAGAAAGAGCTTTATTGCTTTATTGGAATTTTTCTTGGTGCTGAAGCTTCCAGTGCACATATACAATACTTTTATTCTAAGAATAAAATATGAAAAATAGTATAAAAAAATATATATGATATGTGATAACAATGTATTTATAAAGCACATGATATTCTTTATAAAGACGTGCTTTATAGATATATTAAATAAATGAATGTATGAATGTTTATTAGAATGATAATCATTTGATTAGAATTTTTTTTTTTTTTAACCAAATTCAAATTGCATGACTTTTCTTCGACACATGAATGCAAACAAAGCGTTTCTTACCTTCAGATGCGAGTTGGGTTTATTCTCACAGCTGACGCCCACTATTTTAGGCAGCTGTGTGTTGGAGGTTGTGATGTTGTTGTTGTTGTTGTTATTAATATTCTCCGAGTTGGCTCTTATTTTCTTCAGCTCCATCCCTGGAGTCAGTCTGTCCTTCGCAGCCTCCATCCGGCTGGAGATGGTGATCTTGCGGATGGATCTGGACGCAGCGGTCGGGGAGGTTGTGTTTCTGTTCAGGTGGTCGTCTACACACGGATGCTTCGCCGGGATCGATCCGCAGCGTCTGTCGCGGCCGAGATAAAGAGACACCTGTTCGTTCAGGTGCCTCAGTTTGCAGTTGTCCGAGAACGTCCGATTTGGCAAGTAACCATCTGGAACCAAGTCCGAGCACTTTGGCACGGCTGGCGCCGAGAGTTTGGTCCCGATGGTGAAAGGCTGGATTTTCCTCACAATACTCTCCGACATGGTTGAGTTCAGTACGGAAAAATTTGGGTGTCTAAATTAATATATATATAGTCCAAGTCCAAGAAATGCAAGAAATCTAGTTGTCCACCTTCTTGTGCATGTTGAGAATGCACAGGACGCAGCCCAGGATGGCCTCCTTGGACTCCTGGGAGCTGATCCGGTCCCAGATGTGGCGCAGCACGGTGCCGAGGTGGCCAGCAGCCGCCGTGAGGCTTCTGCGGAGGAGCTGCGCGGCTGAGGCTGCTAATCTGCTACTGAAGAGACTGACAACCAGAGAGCGCAGCAAGAGGAAAACGGCTGGCATGCTGCCTGACTGCAAGAGAGAGAGAGAGAGAGAGAGAGAGGAGGAGGAGGGGAAGCTTTCGTGAATGAGGGATGAAGTCACCGGACTTCTGTCAGAGCATGTGCAAAGCGCAGGCGGGAGGTTGTAAAGTCTGGCTGTCAAAACTTCCTCTCTGACTGAGAACAGAGCGATAAGAGCGGGGCGGCGAAGACGGCCCCTGGGTGACCCAGAATGCAAGGAGTGCTTACCTTCGAAACGTACTGTAAATATTTAAAAATAGCCGGTCTGCATGCTTTCTGAGGGGAAGTAACGACTGAGAAAAGCAGAACAGCTCCACGTTCCGAAGATGAGGATCTGTTGCCGTCTTGAACGTCTACACAGAAGATCAGCGCCGGTGCTGTGCTCGCGTCGCCGCCCGCTCTCAAATGAAGCACTTCAGACTTTCTCCTCGCGTCTTTGTTCTGGGCCTCCAACAGTTGTTTCAACAGGTTTCCTGCCCAATGAAAGTGCACGAGCTAATTTAAGCCGAGGAATGACATGTGTTCTGAACAAATGATGACCTTTCGCCCCTTGACAGCAGTGATATAAGGGCATGTGAGGAGCTGACTGGTCACGTTCACAACAGCAGGGAAAACAACATGAGAACGCAGACAAGAGGAAAGTTGTTTTAGAAAACCGTATTAAACTTTTCATCCTGAACATCTTGCTATGGAAACAGAGCATCCTAGCAACATGTTAAAAACCACAACTACATGCAAATGACCTGCAATCACCCTAAAAAAGCTCTAGCAATTGCTCAAAACACCTTCAGAACAACCAAAATAATTCAAATCATCCTAGTAACCACATACCAACAGCTTAACAACCATCCCGTCAATTCCCTAGAAACCACCCGGAATACTTTAGGCATAGCAACACCCTAGCAACCACCTAGAACACCCTAGCAATGCCTGTATGTCATCCAGATCATCTAGCAACAACCTAGCAACCACCTAGATTCTAGGCATTGCTAAGGTGTTCTAGGTCCTAAAACACCCTAGCAATGCCGTAAAAAATTCAGATCACTCTAGCAACTGCCTAGCAACCACCTTGAACACCATAGCAATGCCCTAAATAATCCAGATCACGCTAGCAACCGCATAGCAACAGCCTAGCAGCCACCCAGAACACCATAGCAATGCCTTAAACAATCCAGATCACACTAGCAACCACAAAGCAACACCCTAGTAACCACCTAGAACACCCTAGCAATGCCCTAAATTAACCAGATCATCCTAGTAACCGCAGGGCAAGCAACAGCCTAGAACACCATAGCAATACCCTTAAATCATCCAGAGCACCCTAGCAACCACATAGCAACATATTAAAAACCACTCTGAAGCAACTACATGCAAATGTCCTGCAGTCACCAAGAACACCCTAAAAAAGCCCTAGTAATTACTAAAAACACCTTCAGAACAACTAAAATAATTCAAATCACCCTAGTAACCACATACCAACAGCTTAACCATCCCGTCAATTACCTAGAAACCACCCAGAATACCTTAGGCATAGCAACACCCTAGCAACCACCTAGAACACCCTAGCAATGCCCTTAAATCATCCAGATCATCATAGCAACAACCTAGATTCTAGGCTTTGCTAAGGTGTTCTAGGTCCTAGAAAAATTCAGATCACTCTAGCAACCACCTTGAACACCATAGCAATGCCCTAAATAATCCAGATCACACTAGCAACCGCATAGCAACAGCCTAGCAACCACCCAAAACACCACAGCAATGCCTTAAACAATCCAGATCACACTACACTCAAAAAAAAAAGGTTCTATATGGCAAAAAAATGGTTCTTGGCTCGTAATCATAGGGGAACCTTTTTTAGTGCTATATAGCACTAATTTTGGTACTTCAGTGGTACTTCAGCGGTTCTTCAGAGGTGCTATATAGCACCTTAGTCAAATAACTAGTGAAGAACCTCTGAAGAACTGCCAAAGAACCACTGAAGCACCAAAATTGGTGCTATATAGCACTAAAAAAGGTTCCCCTATGATTACGAGCCAAGAACCATTTTTGGTGCCATATAGAACCTTTTTTTTTAAGAGTGTAGCAACCACATAGCAACACCCTAGCAACCACCTACAACACCCTATCAATGCCCTAAACAATCCAGATCACACTAGCAACCACATAGCAAAACCCTAGCAACCACTTAGAACACCCTTGCAATGTCCTTAAATCATCCAGATCACCCTAGCAACCGCATAGCAAACCCTAGCAACCACTTAGAACACCCTAGCAATGCCCTTAAACAATCCAGATCACACAATCAACCACATAGCAAACCCTAGTAACCACCTAGAACACCCTAGAAATGCCCTAAATTATCGAGATCACCCTAGTAACCACAGGGCAAGCAACAGCATAGAACACCATAGCAATGCCCTTAAATCATCCAGATCACCCTAGCAACCGCATAGCAAAAGCCAAGCATCTACCTAGTAACCGCAGGGCAAGCAACAGCCTAGAACACCCTAGCAAGTCCCTTAAATCATCCAGATCACCCTGCAACCACATAGCAACAGCCTAGCAACCACCCAGAACACCATAGCAATGCCTTAAACAATCCAGATCACACTAGCAAACACATAGCAACACCCTAGCAACCACCTACAACCCCCTAGCAATGCCCTTAAAGGTCCCGTTCTTCGTGATCCCATTGTTCAAACTTTAGTTAGTGTGTAATGTTGCTGCTAGAGCATAAAAAATACCTGTAAAATTATAAAGCTCAAAGTTCAATGCCAAGCGAGATATTTTATTTAACAGAAGTTCCCTTTCAAAGCCTACAGCGAACGGCCGGCTTGGACTACATCCTGGTACTTCCTTCATAAATGACGTCAGTAGAACAGTAGAACAGACTAACCTCCGCCCACAAGAATACGCGAAAAAAGGGGGCGTGGTCTTGTTGCTGTCCCACGTGGAGAAGAGGACGTGTCGCGTGGAGAAGAGGAAGTGGTGCGTTTGAGTGTGTTTGTCGCCATGTCGTCGAGACGCTGTTATTTTCATCCTGGAGTCAAATCACCTTTGTTTGGCTTTCCCAGGGACGCTGTAGAGATCATTAAGCGCATACATCTCCCGTTAAGAGGCGTGACCTTTCCACGTTCGCTAAGCTGCGGTCAAATCACAACACGGGAACCGCTGGCACAATCAGAACTCGTTACGTATTTCTGAAGGAGGGACTTCATAGAATAAAGGAAGTCATCAGCCGTTTTTAGGACAGTGAAAACAGCGGTGTACAGATAAGTAAATTGTGTGAAAAATACTGTGTTTTTTTACACGCGAAACATGAACACATGTTATATTGCACACTGTAAACACAATCAAAGCTTCAAAAAAACACGAAGAATGGGACCTTTAAATCATCCAGATAATCCTAGCAATCGCATAGCAACAACCTAGAACACCCTAGCAATGCCCTAAATTATCCAGATCACCCTAGTAACTGCAGGGCAAGCAACAGCCTAGTAATCACCTAGAACACCCTAGCAATGCCCTAAATTATCCAGATCACCCTAGTAACCGCAGGGCAAGCAATAGCCTAGAACACCATAGCAATGCCCTTAAATCATCCAGATCACCCTAGCAACCACATAGCAAAAGCCAAGCATCTACCTAGAACACCATAGCAATGCCTTAAACAATCCAGATCACACTAGCAACCACATAGCAACACCATAGCAACCACCTAAACACCCTAGCACTGCCCTAAATTATCCAGATCACACTAGTAACCGCAGGGCAAGCAACAGCCTAGAACACCCTAACAATGCCTTAAACAATCCAGATCACACAAGCAACCACATAGCAACACCCTAGCAACCAATTAGAACACCCCAGTAATGCCCTTAAA
Source organism: Romanogobio albipinnatus (assembly GCA_023566225.1). NCBI lineage: Eukaryota > Metazoa > Chordata > Actinopteri > Cypriniformes > Gobionidae > Romanogobio > Romanogobio albipinnatus. The sequence continues at coordinate 4,963,220 of CM042258.1, forward strand.
TCATCCATATCACCCTAGCAACCGCATAGCAAACATTTCGAACACCCAAGCAATGCCCTTAAATCATCCATATCACCCTAGCAACTGCATAGCAACAACCTAGAACACCCTAGCAATGCCCTAAATAATCCAGATCACCCTAGTACCCGCATGAGCAAGCAACAGCCTAGCAATCACATAGAACACCAAAGCAATGCACTAAATAATCCAGATCCCCCTAGTAACCATATAGAAACAGCCAAGCAACCACATAGAACACCCTAGCAATGCCCTTAAATCACCCAGAGCACCCCAGATTACCCTAGAAACCTAATAGTGGCATCACCATAACAACTGCATAGCAATCCACAAAAACACTGAGAACATCTCTAGAAAACAACCTAGCAACTGCATAGTGACTGCCTAGCAACCACCTAGAACACACTACCAATGCCCTAAAAACCACCCAAATAACTGCATAGCATATGCACAGAAATCCACCCAGAACTCTTCAGCATGGCAACACTCTAGCAACCACCCAAAATACCCTAGCAACCGCATACCAACATCCTACAACTACCCAAAGTACCCTAGCACCATGCCGCTGAGTTTTTCAAAGGCAGGTTTTTACAAAATGTAAAAATCTCGTTACCTCTGCCATTTGACCCGGCCATCACACATGATGTCAGTTTTTAACGAGAAGTCGTAACAGAGGCAATAAATCTCTCACTCGCTCACAGTAAAAGTGAAGAGACCATGATGAAGGGTTCTGAAATGAGAGAAAGCAATATTAATGTCACAAAAGAGAAGCACAAAATCATGATGGGCACAATTTACAAGATCTCCAAGCAAAAATATGTATTCTTTAATATCTCAGTTGTTCCAGTAAAGAGACAGAATGGAGAGGAAATGTGAGTTTTGTTAACACCTGCCAAAGGTTTCAGAAGAGATCTCAAGTCAAAAGTCACTTATGTCATCACTTTAAACTCTCAATAATCGCCATTAGCCGATTGTTTAAAAACAGCTGATAATCCAGTCCGAACCTGTCAATCAAAAGGGGGCAGGAAAACATGTCAGCTCAAACGTGAACCAATGACAATCACATTTTCATCCAGGTTATTTCACACCTCATTAAATACTTAAAAGGGATGTTTTACCATTAATAGTTTAGCATTTCCCCCATATTTCAGGATTGGCGTCTCATTTAGCAGATCCATCAGTCGGCAGCCAGCCATATGTTAGCGTCGGCCCTGGTTATGACATGGTTAATGACTGCTGTAAAAGGCTCTGGTTTCACTATGAAGTCATCCACAGAGAGCCTTTAATGTGTTGCAGCTTGAACATCAGAGATACATTCTACACATGAGGACGGGCCGTGAGGGAAATGGGTGGAGCTTTGAAAACCCTGGATCTTTATTTCACATGATGCCGCACCTCAAAAGCCTCCGCTGTCCTAATATTACAGTTCTCAGGAAAGACATATTTGCAACACACCAAAACATATTCATCTGCATACGCACATACCAATAAATCTTAACGTTATTGGTTCAAGGAACTGTGGAATGAGGGCATTGAAATCAAACTTAAAGCTACACTGTGTAACTTTTTTAGTTTATTCTTAGCTAAAAACACTTAGTTCTTTCAAAAATATATGTGCTCATTAATGTATATTTACTTCTTTCAAGTAATAAAGTATTCTCGTAAGTTTATAATATGCCATTGAAAATACATACGGGTAAGGGGTTCGAATGGGGGTCGCCATGTTGCCCCTCCATCTTGAAAGTACATTAGCCAAAGAGGGACATACCCGTAAATTCAAGCTTCGCCTTTCGCGTTTTAACACTCGATGGCACCGTGTCGAATGTGAAGAGGGGGATTGCTGGATTGAACTGGAAGCCATGTTAATTTTGGACTAAATCGGCCACCGTAGGAGTTAAAACGAAATCGGAATTGGGAGGAACAGAAACTAATATTTACTGGATGGTCATATACCCTTTCACTGCTAGATGGGGGAAAATATCACACAGTGTAGCAGTGTAGCAGTGTAGCTAGGTGTTGGCCATATATTTCCTCCAATGTTTTAAAGGTCCTGTTCTTCGTGTTTTTTTGAAGCTTTGATTGTGTTTACAGTGTGCAATATAACATGTGTTCATGTTTTGCGTGTAAAAAAACACAGTATTTTTAACACAATTGACTTATCTGTACACCGCTGTTTTTACTGTCCTAAAAACGGCTGATGAGTTCCTTGTTCTATGAAGTCCCTCCTTCAGAAATACGTAACGAGTTCTGATTGTGCCAGCGGTTCCTGTGTTGTGATTTGACTGCAGCTTAGCGCACGTAACTTGCACGGAAAGGTCACGCCTCTTAACGGGAGATATATGCGCTTAATGATCTCTACAGCGTCCCTGTGAAAGCCAAACAAAGGTGATTTGACTCCGGGATGAAAATAACAGCGTCTCGACGACATGGCGACAAACACAGTCAAACGCAACAATTCCTCTTCTCCACGCAACACTTCCTCTTCTCCACGTGGGACAGCAACAAGACCACGCCCCCTTTTTCGCGTATTCTTGTGGGCGGAGGTTAGTCTGTTCTACTGTTCTACTGACGTAATCAAAGAAGGAAGTACCAGGATGTAGTCCAAGCCAGCCGTTCGCTGTAGGCTTTGAAAGGGAACTTCTGTTAAATAAAATATCTCGCTTGGCATTGAACTTTGAGCTTTATAATTTTCCAGGTATTATTTATGCTCTAACAGCAACATTACACACTAACTAAAGTTTGAACAATGGGATCACGAAGAACAGGACCTTTAATACAAATAGCCATACTATCCACCCATCCATCCATCCATCCTTTTTTTCAGTGCACTCAGAACACCTTAGAAACTGCGTAGCAACACCCTAGCAACCACTTTCGGCACTCCAGCATTGCCGCTGTGAGTTTTGCACTTTAAGTGTTTTTAAAAAATGTCAAATCTAGTTGCATAAACTAGACACAACTTATCTACTATGTTAAAGGTCCCGTTCTTCGTGATCCCATTGTTCAAACTTTAGTTAGTGTGTAATGTTGCTGCTAGAGCATAAAAAATACCTGTAAAATTATAAAGCTGAAAGTTCAATGCCAAGCGAGATATTTTATTTAACAGAAGTTCCCTTTCAAAGCCTACAGCGAACGGCCGGCTTGGACTACATCCTGGTACTTCCTTCATTAATGACGTCAGTAGAACAGTAGAACAGACTAACCTCCGCCCACAAGAATACGCGAAAAAGGGGGCGTGGTCTTGTTGCTGTCCCACGTGGAGAAAAGGAAGTGTTGCGTTTGAGTGTGTTTGTCGCCATGTCGTCGAGACGCTGTTATTTTCATCCCGGAGTCAAATCACCTTTGTTTGGCTTTCACAGGGACGCTGTACTTAGAGATCATTGAGCGCATATATCTCCCGTTAAGAGGCGTGACCTTTCCGTGCAACTTGCGCTAAGCTGCTGTCGAATCACAACACAGGAACCGCTGGCACAATCAGAACTCGTTACGTATTTCTGAAGGAGGGACTTCATAGAACAAGGAACTCATCAGCCGTGTTTAGGACAGTGAAAACAGCGGTGTACAGATGAGTCAATTGTGTGAAAAATACTGTGTTTTTTTACACGCAAAACATGAACACATGTTATATTGCACACTGTAAACACAATCAAAGCTTCAAAAAAACACGAAGAACGGGACCTTTAAGACTGTTTCTTAAAGCTGCACTGTGTAACTTTTTTAGTGTATTCTTAGCTAAAAACACTTAGTTCTTTCAAAAATATATATCCTCATTAATGTATATTTACTTCTTTCAAGTAATAAAGTATTCTCGTAAGTTTATAATATGCCATTGAAAATACATACGGGTAAGAGGTTCGAATGGGGGTCACCATGTTGCCCCTCCATCTTGAAAGTACATTAGCCAAAGAGGGACATACCCGTAAATTCAAGCTTCGCCTTTCGCGTTTTAACACTCAATGGCACCGTGTCGAATGTGAAGAGGGGGATTGCTGGATTGAACTGGAAGCCATGTTAATCTTGGACTAAATCGGCCACCGTAGGAGTTAAAACGAAATCGGAATTGGGAGGAACAGAAACTAATATTTACTGGATGGTCATATACCCTTTCACCGCTAGATGGGGGAAAATATCACACAGTGTAGCTTTAAGAAATTTGACAAATTAGCAGTTAGACAAGTCTTACTTTACCACATCAAATTAGACCGATCTGCATTCTTAAGTAACTGACTTTAATAAGTTATGAACTTTCTTGAAGAAGAAAAAACAGATGACTAACTTGTAAGACAAGTCTAAGGAGTTTACGCAACCGGCCACAGTTCTTAGTAGTCTGAAAATGGAAAATATTAGTATAAAGAAACAGTGAGGCAATGCACCAAAACCCTGGACCGTAAGAGTGTCGTCTCTAGCATATGAAATAAGCGAGATGTGCGGATGGTTCTCATTTGAATGAATATCTTGCTCATCTCTTAACACGATCCATGGCGGGGAGCTGACGCTGGGCTAGATGATATCATGCCCTCCCAAGATGATGATAAAAGACATGCAGCTCAAACACCAGGCCTGGCTGGCAGAAGGTGGGCTTACATGAGCTTTACTGCAGGCAATAAACGCAACAATCTCCTCTAAGATGAGCGATGATGTCATGCCGTGACTGCTCTCATCAAAATGTGTGGTTGGATGTTCTTTTCTCTGCTCTGTGATTGCTCTCCCTCATCATCAGGCTTTGGTTTGGGGGTACGAGGCTTTATGATTACAGTAAATTAACTTTGCATTTCTCGCATTTCTCATTTGCATTTACCCCCAAAATCCCCATTACAATAACAAAATATCATTACTTTAATGGGATTTTAAAAAAAAAAGTTTTTATGCATCATGAGTATTTATGTAACATATGCTGACTTAAAAAAGAGTGTTTTTTACTGTATTACAACAGCGAGAATAATTTACTCAAACAATAATAAAATATTTGAATTTCTGGGATTAAATGGTCATGAAAATAAATGCAGAAAGAATTAATAAAATACCCGAAATAGACACTTTTCTCTACAAAACAATCCATCCATCCACCCATCCATCCATCCATCCACCCATCCATCCATCCACCCACCCATCCATCCATCCATCCATCCACCCACCCATCCATCCATCCACCCATCAATCATCCATCAATCCATCCATCCATCCATCCATCCATCCATCGATCATCCATCCATCTATCTATCCATTCATCCATCCATCCATCTATCTATCCATCCATTTATCCATCGATCATCCATCCATCTATCCATTCATCCATCTATCATCTATCAATCCATCAATCCATCCATCCATCCATGATCTATCATCCATCCTTCTATCAATCAATCCATCCATCATCTATCATCCATCCATCAATTCATTAATTCATCCATCCATCCATCTATCATCTATCTATCCATCTATCATCTATCATCCATTTATCCATGCATTCATCCATCCATCTTTCTATCAATCTATCCTTCATCTATCATCCATCCATCCATTCATTCATTCACCCACCCACCCACCCCACTAACCCATCCATCCATCCATCATCCATCCATCCATCCATCATCTATCATCTATTATCCATCCATCCATCCATTCATTCATTCTTTCATCCATCCATCTATCATCTATTACCCATCCATCCATTCATGCATCCATCCATCATCTATTATCCATCCATCCATTCATTATTTCATCCATCCATCTATCATCTATCCATCCATCCATTCACCCACCCACCCATCCATTCATCCATCCATCATCCATCCATCCATTCATCTTTCCATCCATCCATCCATCCATCCATCCATCCATGCATTCATCCACCCACCCATCCATCCATCCATCCATCCATCCATCCATCCATCCATCCATCCATCCATCCATCCATCCATCCATCCATCTATCTATCTATCTATCTATCTATCTATCTATCTATCTATCTATCTATCTATCTATCTATCTATCTATCTATCTATCTATCTATCTATCCATTCACCCACCCACCCATCCATCCATCCATCCATCATCCATCCATCCATCCATCCATCCATCCATCCATCCATTCATTCATCTTTCCATCCATTCATCCATCCACTCATCCATCCATCCATCCATCATCCATCCATTCATTCATCTTTCCATCCATGCATTCATTCATTCATTCGTTCATTCATTCATTCATTCATCCAGCCACCCATTCATTCATTCATTCATTCGTTCATCCATATATTTTATAATCAAACAGTAATTTTTTCCACTTTTTGGAAACATTATTATTTTCAATATTATTAATTATTAACTACCTCACGGTCATGCATTCACAAACTATGGAACAAAACCTTTCAGAGCGGAAACTAGTTTTAGTAGGCACAGTAAAGCTGCAATAGTGGGTTGATGTTAGTATTTGTTAGTATAAATCAACGGAATGTCTTTTATTTACACAAACGAGCTCAAACCACATGTGCCATGCATGACAAATACATCTAGCCACATCCGTGCCACACACGCAGCGTATATCAAGGGCCTCATTAGAGGAAATTGCAGCTCTGCATGGAGACAATGGGCCCATTTACTTGACAGAACGCAAGTATCACATCAGTATGATCTCTTTACTCGGATGCTCTAAATAAATGGAGAAGCTCTAGACATTCAGACGATACGACCGCAGAGAAAGAAAAACCTTTTGATGTATTTGATCACTGGAAAAGCACGCGGGGCAACTGCTGCTGATTTATACTGGACGACTTCAAAGATTCCCCACATGATAGAAAAATCACAAACTAAATCTTTACATTTTCTGAAGGAAACTTGCTGTTTGCACGGGCTTAGAGAAATAACAACACGCTTATCCTCAACACAGCTGCATGATTTAAGGCCTCATTCATGTCTGTACAAGTTATGAGCTAAAGTTTAATACTTAATTTTGGGGGTTTGCAACGTTAATAACATCTCTTTTTCATCTCAAGTGTTTCTCCTACTATAGAGATTCGGTAAGAGCAAATAGAGACTTTTGCTAGTGATTTTCAGACCTCACACACGTGAAGAGTTTCAGAAGAAATCTGAACATGTCTCAAACTGTGCTCAAGAATCAATATATTGCCAAAAGCATTGGGACACCCCTCCAAATCATTGCATTCAGGTGTTCAATCACTTCCTGGCCACAGGTGTATAAATCACATATTTGATTACAACATTAGTAATTTCTCGCTAGAAATGACATCAGAAGTAGAAAATGTAAAAAACTTACATTTACACACAAGCTGACCAGCAAACGCAACTTTCGTACTCCATCTTTTTTCCCAGCTCAACGGTCACAGAATGGGAAGCACAGGATTGTGGGATATCAAAGGCAGCGAAGGATACAAATATCCTGCCTTAAAAAATCGATCAGACGAAGGCATCTCAGGAGACAGGAAGTGAAGCTAACATTAGATTTGGACGTGCCTTGGTGCCTTCCTGCCTTGAAATGTGTCCTCCGAAGGCAGCATTTTCCAGGTTTCGGACGCAGCCAATGGGTCGCTCTCAGGAGCTCAGTGAACTCAAGCATGGTACCGTGATCGGTTGCCACCTGTGCAATAAGTCCATTCGTGAAATTTTCTCACTACTAAATATTCCACGTCAACTGTTAGTGGTGTTATAACAAAGTGGAAGCAATTGGGAACAACAGCAACTAAAATCACATAGCAGGGTCAGCGCATGCTGAGGGTCACAGAAGTCGCCAACTTTCTACAGAGTCAATAGCTACAGACTAGAGGTCTGCGGGGGACTGTTTCATCCTGCTCCCGCAAGGTTCTATTCTGCACCCTCCCGCTCCCACTTAAAATTCACTCTGTGTACACCCGCTTACCGCTTAGAATGATTTTCGTCCCAACCGATCCCGCTAAATTTAGACCTCGTTTCCAGATTAAAATTTTTCCTAAAGAAAGAGAGTGACTGGGTTAACAAACATAAAATGTTGGCTATATAATACTTTTATTTCCTGTAGCTCAAACAGTAGAGCATGGCACTAGCAACGCCAAGGTCATCGGTTCGATTCCCAGGGAAAGCAAGAACTGACAAAATGTAAAATGTGTACCTTAAATGCAATGTAAGTCGCTTTGGATAAAAGCGTCTGCCAAATGCATACATGTACATGTACATGTATTTGTTATTTTTGTCTTATGATACTGTCAACCCCTTAAAGGTCCCATGGCATGAACATTTCATTTTATGAGGTTTTTTAACATTAATATGAGTTCCCCTAGCCTTTATATGGTCCCCAAGTCACTAGAAATTTTGATGGGTGTAAACCGAGTTCAGGGTTTCCTGCTCTGCCTTTGAGAAAATGAGAGCTCAAACGAGCCGATCAGGAATCTTTCCTGTATGTCGGGATGCAAAGAACATATATTGGCAGGTTCAGGGCAGGCAACTGGAACTGTGTGAACGCCACCATTGCAGCAAGTTTTGTTCACTTCAAGTTCAAGCGCGGATACGCTGTCAAAAGTATTTAATCTCAATATGAATTTAATGCACTAGTCATGAAAATAAATGCACTTTTTTAATATAAAATAGAGATCTGAAAAACATCTCAAACTGTTCAAGATAATCAATTTTCAAGCAATTAACAACAATTTATTAGCATAAATCAACATAAAACTATGTTTCCCATGGTGTACCTCAAGGCTCCGTTCTTGGTCTGCTTCTATTTCTAATCGACATGATTCCTCTCGGTCAGATGGTCTTCATTTCCACAGTTACGCAGATGACACATAAACCTATCCTACCCTGTTTTCCCTCCTTCCATCACTTCTTGCCTACAAGATCTCAAAGTATAGATGGCTCAAAACCTCTTAAAGCTGACAAAACAGAAGTCCTGTTACTAGGCCCTAAATCCCTTGCATTTTCCCAACATGTCTTTCATATTTAAGGGAGTCATGAACTGGCTTTTAAAAAAATGTTATACTGTTGTCTAGGGTCAACTTATTGCATTCACATGGTTTCTACATTCAGAAACATCATAATGAATAAGTAATAGGCTATTTTCTGCCCTGGTTTTGAGGCTCTCTGAAAAACGGTCGGTTTTGATGGGCGTGCCGCACTGAAGACTTGTAAGTAAACGCCCACGGCTAGAATTGGATAAGATTTGCATATTTAATGAGCTTCAGCTCCCCTCAGTACAAGTGGGGATTGTTTTGAAAGCATCTGGGGAATCGCTCACATGATATCTTATATACAAAATATCTTTATCAAACAAACACAATGATTCATCTCTCATCCACCTGCGATTGATTGGAATGTTATTTTTGTATTACTTGGCCGGCCCGATCAGTGAATATAATCGCGAACCATACACACACACACAGCCCGTCTGAAAAACACATAGCCCCGGGACGTTGGGCTTTGCGAACCCTGGCCCATACATGTCTGAGTCTGATCATGAATGAACCAATAACACCTTCTCCAGCCTGTGACAGCGTGCAAAGGTATGTAATCAATAGATATCAAACGATCTGTAACAATGCAATACTAACACATATAAAAAACAGGTTTTACTCACATAAGTGTGTTGCACCGTTCCTGTCGGATACAATATAGAGGCGCAGCATTGTGTTTTAATCTCAATATGTCTGCAAATCCAGTCTCGATCTGTGTCTTGTTTACAATCGATTCTGAGGTGAAATGAAGCGAACAACCGCGCAATGTCTTACGCACGTGAGCTGGAACCGGCATGTTTATTGCTCGGTAGCGCGATCCGTTTAGCTCCACGAGTCGGTGGAGGGGCTTAAGGCGGTGCTTCTGCATTCTATGACGTCAGTGGTCGACATATTCTGAGAGCTCTCGTTTTCTGGGCCTGGTGTCTATAAAAGCTTTTCTTTGACTAACAAGGACGTTTTCAGCTCAGACACTTTATATATCAAAGGCTCAAAGGAAAGTTGATTTCTCAATTCATCACCCCTTTATGGAGTCATGGTTTATCTATCACCCACTATCAAGAATCTTAGGGTTCTATTTGATTCCGAATTATGTTCCCTAAGAAGTTAAGGGACACACAAGGGTTGAAACACAACCGAAACGTCAATGAAGTCTTGTGAGCTTTGAAAGAGCAAACTCTGAGCAATTACTATACAAAGCGAACATGTGTGTGTGTACTAAAGGTAGTAAATGTGTTTGGTTTTGGCTGTTCTCCTACACTAATACAGCAACATCAACAACAGCTAAGGTCAGGTTCACCCACTCATTTCATTGTTAAACATGAAGGAACTGACAGAGCGCGGTTTAAATAATGACAGCAAGTGCTAACACAACATCACAGAAAGAGGCAGCTCGTTTGACATGTCAAACTGTGAATGACTTAAGTCAAGGGGAAGTTTGTGAAAACAAAGGCGAGAGTAAACCGAGGCCGAAACGCTGGCAAAGTAATGGTGAAGTCATAAATTTGCGGTGCGAGTATCTTGTTTGTCTTGAATTCCAAAGCCGTGAGCTAATCCTCTCGTGTTTCTGTCGTGACAGCCGACGGGGCGCCCAGACGCTTGACCTACACTGGAATCTCTGCATTGCTTTATTCTGTGTAAATAATGCACATTCATTTGTTTTACGCCCCAAGCATGCATATTTAAAGGCGAAACACAACACAATAAACTGTTCAGTGCTTTTGTCTCCGCTTTTAAGGAACATCAACCGTCAGAACTGGCCCTCTGGCACCCAACAGCTATGACTTCATCCCTTTATCATTGATTTAATATGCTCAGAAATGTGCCAGAGATATGTAGCGAGTTACATACACACAAAATCTGAGAGGAGTGCATGCCTGATGGCTGACGTCTTCGTACACCTGGAGCCGTGTGGCCTGGGTCATGTTTCACTGACCCCCCGAGAACCGCTCGTCTTATCAATGCAGCGAAATGCTGGCCAAAAGAGACCATGATAACCTCATTCATCACAAAAACAACAGTTATTAGTCAAGAGCTCAGTGACAGCTGCAGTGCCACTGAACTGGAGAGGAAAACATGCAGGAGAAGTGTGTTATTTACACACCTCCATTTATTTGATTTAGTTTATATTTAATTTATAGATCTTATAGCCCCACCCTTTTTCAGCGCCACGCTCTTTCGTCTTCTGGTTTGTATTTCCACAGCATGAAGATAAGATCTTACAGATTTATGAATGATGTGCTCGTTTTAAAATGTACTGATTTTTTTATGATAAACATTACAATGCCCATGATAACTTTCCTTAAAGGTCCCATGGCATGGATTGTTTTTATTATTTTATAATGTTTCCTGAGGTGTACTTATATTGTTAGTATGGTTTTTACATCAAAAAATGTCATAATTTAGAAATAAAAAGCATTTTTTCTATACTGATATTAGCCCTCTGACTTGAATGCTCTGTTTCAAGGGGCGTGTCTGCTGTGAGACTTCAGTGAAAACGCCCACTGTTGTGATTGGCTGACATCTTTGCATTCGAAATGAGTATTAGATTATGTGGCGGAGGAGGCGTGGTTTAGCGAGGTCTGCAAGCACTGCCAGAGAGAGAGAGAGAGAGAGACACTGCATGTGGACCAGAGAGACGGAGAGCTGGAGAAAGATAGCTGAGAAAGTTTTATTGTACCCATAGACTGTAAAAAATATGGACGTAGTTTCCGTGACGTTACCCATAGGATTCTGAAGAGCAGTTTTGAAGCGTAAAGTAGGGTCGAGCTGGCCTTTGCCATCTTGGCAGCGCTTCTCACTCCCGGATAACAGAAAATGGGCAAAAGGCGGGACGTGGACGGAGCCGAGGTGACGTGTTGACTAACAGACAGCAGACAAACAGCAATCCACCTGTCAGTGGCCCCGCCCTTAATTATGCAGAACTTTAAGGCTTTATATAATGTAAACGAATGAGTTATAAAAAAATTCACCCCCCTCACAGTCGTCATGAAGGGCAAAATTAGCCGTATAGACCAAAAGCACAATGTGTCCCAGACTGTAAACATGTGTTCTTCTGCTGTAAAGTTGGGCATTTTAACATGAGCTCAATGAGATTCCGCTCTCTTCTGGAGTCTGTCTCTAGTGGCCAGTCAATGAACTGCAGTTTAAGTCACATCCATATCGGCTTCAAGAGAAACTGCGGGAGGTTGCCGCTTGATTGTACCGAGTTGTTGAGAGCGCTGTGAGCGTGAGTTTATTTTGTTTGTATCTGAGAGTTCTGAATAAACACGAGTCCCAGTCACTGAAAAAATAATTTCATGCCATGGGACCTTTAACTCTACACTTCACCAGCTGATTAAATTTCTTACGTTTTTCACTTGTTTCTCTGGCCCATAAGGTCTATATAGCACCTTTATATAGACTCAAGAGTGCTTTAAAACAAACAAATCAAAAATATTTAATAAACCACCAAACATAATAACAAAAATAATTGTTTTGTTACATTGCCATCATGATGGAGATGCTGGGACTTGCCAGGCCTAATAAAATAAAATAAAATAAAATATATAAAATAAAATAAAATATATAAAATAAAATAAAATATATAAAATAAAATAAAATAAAATACAAAAATAAAATAAAATAAAATAACCAAACATAATTGCAAAATAGAATTGTTGCCACCATGATGGTGATGTTGATACTGCCAGGGCAAAAAAATAAAAAATAAATGAATAATAATAATAATAATAATTTTTAAAAAGTTAACCACCAAGCATAATTGCAAAAATAATTCTATTTTTACATTGCTATGATAATGATAATGATGATACTGCCAGGGCAGAAAATAAATTTTAAAAAATAATTGCAAAATTAATTATATTTTTACGTTGATAATAGACTTATTAGAGGCACTCTATAATAATGATAATAATAATACTAGAAATAATAATGGTATAATATTATTATAGATAATATTATTGTAGATGGATCTCACCTGCCAATGAAATGTAGCTTTTGCAAAAATAAAAAATTAAATTAAATTAATAATAAAGTGGAAAATATTTCAAACATACCAGCTTTGGATAAAATAATGAAATTAAATTAAATTAAAATTATGGTGATATTGATACTGCCAGTGAATAAATAAAATAAAATAACTACCAAACATAATTTCAAATATAATTATATTTTTACATTGCCACCATGGTGGTGATGTTGAAACTTGCCAAGGCAATGCAATGCAAAGAAATGAAATAATGAAACGAATATGAAATGAGTTTCTAAAATGTTCTGAGAGTTTGTAGCATGGTTTGTAGCTAGGGTGTTCTAGGTGGTTGCTAGGTGATTGCTTACTGGCTTACCAAAAGAATGCTTGTTGTCAATCATGTTTCCCAAACACTCCTCCCTCTCCTTCTGGTCAGAAAAGGTAGTCTCACCCCAAACTCACTCCATCACTCTAAGAGCTGAAAGAAATGAGATCAGCCTGTATGATGAAGCCAAGTGGAAGCATGAAGCCCTGAGCTGGACATCATCAAAGGCTGTGTGGAGGTCTACTGTAAATACACCAGCTCTACATCTGGCTTACCCGGGATCTCTATACGTAACCCTACTCGTCATTTTATATACGTAACCCACTCGTCATTGTGAGTCTCAGTAACACTGCTGCTGATTACTGGACAAACAAGATCTGGGCAACCTTGGAGGTTTAACTGCTTTGAGTTGTTATGCATCACTGAGAGGGAAAATACAGACAAAGATTTAGAAGATGTGAGCAATGATTTAGGATATCAATATGTTTGCTACTTGCACAGATTTCTGTCCTCTTCTCAAATCCTTCCAGAAGAACTGCATCATGTTTAAGAACATTTAAGGCCAATATACTCATATGATATATACAATATAATGTACAATATAATAAGTATGACTGCAAACAATTCTAGATGCGCAAACTTGATTTACTGCCCGGTGCATCAACAATAAAATAAAATAGAAAAATATTTCAAGCATACTGGCTTTTGATAAAATAAAATAAAATAATGTTTCAAACATACCGGCTTTTGATAAAATAAAATAAAATAATGTTTCAAACATACCGGCTTTTGATAAAATAAAATAAAATAATGTTTCAAACATACCGGCTTTTGATAAAATAAAATAAAATAATGTTTCAAACATACCGGCTTTTGATAAAATAAAATAAAATAATGTTTCAAACATACCGGCTTTTGATAAAATAAAATAAATAAAATAAGAAAATAGTTCAAACATACCGGCTTTTGATTAAATAAATAAATAGTAAAATATTTTGAACATACTGGCTTTTGATTAAATAAATAAATAAACAAATAAATAAATAAATAAATAAATGAATAAGAAAATATTTCAAACATACCAGCTTTTTATTAAATAAATAAATAGGAAAATATTTCAAACATACCGGCTTTTGATTAAATAAATAAATAAATGAATAGGAAAATGTTTCAAAAGTACCGGCCTTGCTGATAACCATCTTAAACGACTGAAATGAAACATCTGTGAGTCTCAGAATTGCCAAATGACGAAATGCTCTACTTTTGATTTGTGGTCAGACGCGTAGACATTTCTCAAGATCGTTCTCTCAGATCCAAATTTAAAACAAGAACAATGTGTCCATTTACAATCAGAGGGGAAGAAACCAGACAGCAGGGCTGAAATAATGCAGCGCTCAAGCCTGTGCAAGTACAGTCAATAGATCTCTGTATCGCAAGAACAGGGCTTTTGTGCTAGGCTACTTACTGAATATCACAACTACAGTGAGGAAAATAAGTATTTGAACACCCTGCTATTTTGCAAGTTCTCCCACTTGGAAATCATGGAGGGGTCTGAAATTGTCATCGTAGGTGCATGTCCACTGTGAGAGACATAATCTAAAAAAAAAACAACCAGAAATCACAATATATGATTTTTTAACTATTTATTTGTATGATACAGCTGCAAATAAGTATTTGAACAGCTGTCTATCAGCTAGAATTCTGACCCTCAAAGACCTGTTAGTCTGCCTTTAAAATGTCCACCTCTACTCCATTTATTATCCTAAATTAGATGCACCTGTTTGAGGTCGTTAGCTGCATAAAGACACCTGTCCACCCCATACAATCAGTAAGAATCCAACTACTAACATGGCCAAGACCAAAGAGCTGTCCAAAGACACTAGAGACAAAATTGTACACCTCCACAAGGCTGGAAAGGGCTACGGGGAAATTGCCAAGCAGCTTGGTGAAAAAAGGTCCACTGTTGGAGCAATCATTAGAAGATGGAAGAAGCTAAACATGACTGTCAATCTCCCTCGGACTGGGGCTCCATGCACGATCTCACCTCGTGGGGTCTCAATGATCCTAAGAAAGGTGAGAAATCAGCCCAGAACTCACGGGAGGAGCTGGTCAATGACCTGAAAAGAGCTGGGACCACCGTTTCCAAGGTTGCTGTTGGTAATACACTAAGACGTCATGGTTTGAAATCCTGCATGGCACGGAAGGTTCCCCTGCTTAAACCAGCACATGTCAAGGCCCGTCTTAAGTTTGCCAATGACCATTTGGATGATCCAGAGGAGTCATGGGAGAAAGTCATGTGGTCAGATCAGTGGCGCGGGAAGTGGGGGTGCTGAGGGTGCTGCAGCACCCCCTGTCTGTGGGCTACTGTTTAACTGCTGGAAAAAAAAAAAATATATTATTATTATATACTGTATATTTATACTGGAATATATGAGATTTTTCTATGAAAAGAGACTGGGCAGATATATGTTTGAGTTGAGTTGAGTTGAATTTATTCAAATAAAATCAAGATGTGTATTAACCAATCAAATGTAGACTATCGTTGCCGTGCAACGTGAATGAGGGACGTAATTTCAGTTAGACACACGGAGCGCTGTGTGAATTTAAAGGGTTAGTTCACCCAAAATTGAAAATAAAGTCAGTAATTACTCACCCTCATGTTGTTCCAACCATGTAAGACCTTCGTTCATCTTCGGAACATAATTTAGTATATTTTTGATGAAATCTGAGAGCTGTCTCACTCCTCCATAGGCTTTCAGAGGGACTGAAACTTGATGGCCCAGAATAGTAAGTAAAAACGTCATTTAAGGAGTCCAAATGACTACAGTGGCTCTGTATTAAGTCTATCATGCGACGAAAATACTTTTTGAGCGGAAAAACAACAAAAATAACGACTTTATTCCACTATTTATCCCACTATATACTCTCTGACGAGAGTTCGCGGGAGTGCCACGACGCATGCGCGAGTTCGCGGGAGTGCCACGACGCATGCGCGAGAACTCTCGTCAGAGGCTCAAATTGAACAATAATAGTGGGATAAAGTCGTTATTTTTGTTGTTTTTCCGCTCAAAAAGTATTTTCGTCGCATTATGTCAATTAGCCCTTTAAGCATGTCGCAAAAGAGAATTTCTGAGTTTTTTAAAAACCCTAAAAAAATAAAAGTTTCAAGGACGAGCGTGGATGATTCAACTGCCACCAACTCCGTGTCCAACTCAACCGCTGGCGACTCCGTCAACATTTGGAGTGCCAAAATTGTCATAAGGTAAAATGCTGTTTTTTTCCGCATATGACAACGTGTCAGCTTGCCATGCAGAATATTTGTATAATATTTAGTCTCTCTGGTTGTGATTTGTGGCCAGTTGCGTTAAGTCTGCTTTAGTGGTTAGCGTGGTTTAGCCTGTCAGCTTTTCTCTCTCTCTCTCTCTCTCGCTCTCTCTCTCTCTCGCTCTCTCTCTCTCTCTCTCTCTCTCTCTCTCTCTCTCTCTCTCTCTCTCTCTCTCTCTCTCTCTCTCGGTGCGTAATTTCTGTAGTTGCTCTGATGTTTATAATATTTAGTTTAAGTTGGCTATTTTTCTATCTATTTCTGCTCTTTGAAATATTTACCATCGCCCATTAATTCAGCAGTTGTGTGAATTAAAGTTATTAAACTGGTGCATACTTGTTAATGCTGCTTTTTCAATTGCGTATCATGGGTTTGTCAAGCTGGGTTTGACTATTCTTTTTGTGTGCATTTTACAGCTATATCATCATTATGGCTTTCTGCTTGTGTGGGGTTCTTATAAGGGCCTCATTTATTAATTTTGCCTGGGCAATGTTGGTTCTTGTCAAGAGACAAACAGTCTGACTCTCATAACCTCCGCCGAGTGAACGTTGTGTATCGGTATACAGATACATTTGTGATCTGTACAGTATGAAGTGCTTGTATCAGAACTGTCATTCGTATAAACTATAATAACCTGGACGTGAGTCACATCTCTCACCCGCATCCATGCATTTGCCGTTTTTATGCATTAGTTCAGTGTTGTTTGCTGCTGTGGCTGCTTCGACACAAAGTGTGTTGGTATTCAAGTTTGCCGCCTGTCGTAGTTTACAACGTTCAAAATTGAGTATAAAATATTGTCAATAACTTAAATCTAAATTATCTGGGCCATTCAAATTAATTCTAAAAAATGAATATCGCTTAGAATAGAGCTTTTAGTGTGACGTCACTATATAGACTGACTTTCTCTCAGCACCCCCAGCTGTGACTGACTTCCAGCGCCTCTGGGTCAGATGAGACCAAAATAGAACTTTTTGGTCATAATTCCACTAAACGTGTTTGGAGGAAGAAGAATGATGAGTACCATCCCAAGAACACCATCCCTACTGTGAAGCATGGGGGTGGTAGCATCATGCTTTGGGGGTGTTTTTCTGCACATGGGACAGGGCGACTGCACTGTATTAAGGAGAGGATGACCGGGGCCATGTATTGCCAGATTTTGGGGAACAACCTCCTTCCCTCAGTTAGAGAATTGAAGATGGGTCGAGGCTGGGTCTTCCAACATGACAATGACCCGAAGCACACAGCCAGGATAACCAAGGAGTGGCTCTGTAAGAAGCATATCAAGGTTCTGGCGTGGCCTAGCCAGTCTCCAGACATAAACCCAATAGAGAATCTTTGGAGGGAGCTCAAACTCCGTGTTTCTCAGCGACAGGCCAGAAACCTGACTGATCTAGAGAAGATCTGTGTGGAGGAGTGGGCCAAAATCCCTCCTGCAGTGTGTGCAAACCTGCTGAAAAACTACAGGAAAAGTTTGACCTCTGTAATTGCAAACAAAGGCTACTGTACCAAATATTAACATTGATTTTCTCAGGTGTTCAAATACTTATTTGCTAAATACAAAATTGATCATCTCCGTAATGGATTGTGAAAAGTATGTAACCTATTGGAATGCCAGTAATAAGCTGGGTGAGTAAAATAACGAAATTATAGTTTTGTAAGTAGAAAATAAAATGTATGTAAAGATATATAGTAAAATAAAAATTGGGTTACTTCAGCGATTAGCATTAAGGTTTGTATCAGTAGAAACCCGGTAGTATATTTGAATTATTGTACTTTCCCCCCTCATATCCCCCTGAGACGAGAGAATTATGCATTTTATTTCTGGAAAAAGATGACTCAGATGACGCAAATATCATCATTTTACATTTACATTTATGCATTTGGCATACGCTTTTATCCAAAGCGACTTACAGTGCTGGAGCAACGTGGAGTAAAGTGCCTTGCTCATGGACACACTAGTGGTGACCGCTGGGATCGAACCAGCAACCTTCTGTGTATCAGTTCCATGGTTTAACCCACTGGACCACCATCTCCACATTTTGCGTCATCAGAGGATTTTTTGGCCAGAGGCTAGAGACTACAGCCAGTAGAGGGAGCTGTTCTGCATGTTATCAACCCGCCCACAGGGGTGGGATCTCACGAAAAGAATCTGAATAAGCACAGCCGCTCGGATCGGGCATTAATAATGAAGCGGTGCAGAGCAAAGTGAGTGTTTCAACTTTTCAATGAATTCCTATGAAAGTTAAGCTTCCATATGCGATCAAACGCGCCAGACTGGAGCGCCATGAATGACAGCCGCGCTTACCTCAGCTCAGCTCTTCTCGTGATGAATGAAATCTGACTCCTGCTGCGTTTGTGCCGTGACTTTCGTTCGGCTCACTCACACTTTATTGAAAAGACACGTTCAGTTTTTAATTGTAGTGTTTATTCTCTAACTGAACAAAATTATTTTATTACTATGAAAATCAAAAAGACGCTGGGGACGGTGTAATGGTGGGCAAGTGATAACCAGTAGGCGTGGCTTGGGAGTGGCCTTGTAGGACACGAAGCAAGTGCATTCTGGGAGTTGTTGTCTTTCATCCACATGAGAAAAAAAATAAATTTTCTGTCTTTTCTTAGTCTAGAAGGCACCAAATTCAAAAAAAAATTCACATTTCTACTACATAAATGACCCAGTTTAAATACACATTCATCCAGTGCTGAAGTATCCCTTAAAAGTGCACAACTCTTCTTAAGTGGAAGAAAGCTACGTTTTCCCCTCATGTGCAAACTATTGGAAAGCCCGTATGAGTCATTAGTTGGGTTAGTAAAATAACAAAATATTTTTAGTTCTTCAAGCCTTCTCGGTTATTTTAATAATAATAAAGTGCTGATTGACATAGACTTAATCACTATAGAATACTATAAAATAATGCATTGTCTGCCTCATTCTGTGATAAGAAGCCATATCAGCTCACAAACACACGACTGAATATATGAAGTGAGTTAAAAAAACGTTATTTGTTGGACAGGTTCATGAACGCTTAATTACTAGTTTGTGAAGATGTTTGACGTGTGATGTTTTTTTAAACTCACGTTATAAGCGACTCAAACTCGCAGTGCTTTCAGACGAAGCAGCATTTATAATTGATCACAGAGCCGCTCTTCACTGACACGCTGCACAGTTATATTTCGTTCTCCATTCTCTTTCTTTAATATGAAATGCTGTTTGAATTTCCAAGATAGAAACACGTTCTTGCCTGGCTCTGTCGTTCTCTGTTGTCTACATCTTGCTCCCCCTTCTCCTCTTCCGACTGACTGATCAAGCAAACCGAGCGTTTTCATATTGGGGCGTTCTGGGAAATGCATGGAGTTGTCTTCATTTATTTAGAGAGTGAATAAACTCGTGAAACCGAGAAGTATTGTAATGTAATCCATTGATTTCAACAATGCAACTGTATTCTAAATACCAACTATTTAAAGTGTAACTGTAACGGAATACAGTTACTCATAATTTGTATTCTGAATACTTAACGCTGGTACATGTTCTCCGTTATTCCCCAACACTGCAAATATCATATCGAAACTCTTTGGTCATTTTTTGAACGAGATGCTAACGGTCTAATCAGATTGAATGATCTATGCTAAGCTATGCTAAAAGTGCTACCACCAGACCCGGTCATCGGCTGAACGGATTCAAAAACGGCAAAACTCAACTATTTAACTCTATTTTCAAAAGTAGTGACATTTTTCTTTAACCCTCTGGTGCTCTTCGGTCATTTCTGACCGGAACATTTTCTGTTTTGAAATTTTAAAAATCACAGCTTCATCGTAATGATATGAAACATGGTGACGTTTCTAGCATTAGGTATGTAAACACACAAAAAAATTGGGCTCATGATTCGAGCATGCTAATTGGTCGTAAAAAAAAAAGTAGCGTTCATTGTCTTCGGTCATAAATGACTGACCGAAATGAATGGGAAATCGGCAAAAACACAAAAATTCTCTGAATATTTGTGTGTACAATCTACAAATTGGCCACGATGCTGAAAAAAAGTACACAGCAGTAAAGGGGTGACACTCTAAAACATCAAGAGTGTGATATTGACACATCCACTCACGCACACTTATACACACTCACACACACACCTATGAAAAACTGAACCTATGAACCACATTTTGAATTTTTTAAAATCCCAGCTTCATCAGAACGATATGAAACTTGGTGACTTTTCTAGACTTTTCTAAACCAAATACTCCCACTTGTGCTCTTCGGTCAAAAATGACCACCATAGGAAATGAATGGGAAATCTGCAAAAACACAAATTCACAGAAAAAAAATCTATATTTCTAACAACAACAAAAAAAATCTAAAACTTTATAATAAATAGTCTTTGAGATTTTTAAGATATATATTAAAATCCATCAAAAAAAATTAATGAAATGTGTTCAAAAGAGAACTAGGGAATTCTCAAGCCTCTCCATAGAGACCTCTAGTGATTACACCCATGGTTGCATGATTTCTTAAATAATTCCAAAAGAGGGCGCTAATCTGCCTTCAAAAAAAATATTTTGAAGGCCTAGTCAGTCCTTCCAGAAAAATGCGGCTTTTTTTTGTGATTGTTGCGGGCAAAAATCCTTGATTATGCGGCATGTTTTCTTAAAAAATGCGATGAAAAATGCGGGATATTTATGCAATTTTATGCGATGAAATTGCGGGAACTTGCAAAAATATTTAAATATTTAAGTTCTCATCTTGTTTTATTGAAGACCTTAATAAACACATGGCTCAAATTTAAAAAACAGATATTTGAGTGCTTCCAATGCACAAAGTGCAATCTCTTAAAGGGTTATTCATCCAAAAATTTAAATTCTGTCATTAATGACGTCCCCTCATGTCGTTGGACACCCGTAAGACCTCCATTCATCTCTAAATAACGACTTATATAGTGATGACCGATTTCAAAACACAGCATCATGATGCTATGAATCAGTGAGTCGATTGATGATTCGGATCGCGTGTCAAACTGCTGAAATATGTGACTTTGGCGATCCAAACCGCTGAATCGACTCATTGATTCATAACGCTTCAAACCGCTGAATCGACTCATTGATTCATAACGCTTCAAACCGCTGAATCAACTCATTGATTCATAACGCTTCAAACCGCTGAATCGACTCATTGATTCATAATGCTTCAAACCGCTGAATCGACTCACTGATTCATAACGCTTCAAACCTCTGAATCGACTCATTGATTCATAACGCTTCAAACCGCTGAATCGACTCATTGATTCATAACGCTTCAAACCGCTGAATCGACTCACTGATTCATAACGCTTCAAACCGCTGACTCGACTCACTGATTCATAACGCTTCAAACCGCTGAATCGACTCACTGATTCATAACGCTTCAAACCGCTGAATCGACTCACTGATTCATAACGCTTCAAACCGCTGAATCGACTCACTGATTCATAACGCTTCAAACCGCTGAATCGACTCACTGATTCATAGCGCTTCAAAGCTTCATGATGCTGTGTTTTGAAATCGGTCATCACACATTATTTTTGTTGGCAAATGGGAGTTTGCGTTTCATCATGGTTTCATCGATATCTATGGTTTCTCCACGGGGGTTTGCAGCTTTACGATGACGTTCACGTCGGGTAATTACGTCACTTCAAAACGTTCCCATGGCAATAGGCGGAAATGGCGGCTCTTGTGTGAAGTAAACGAACATTTTTCAACTTTCTGCTAATATATATGACTTTTTTTGCAACGAAAATACGGGGATTATGAAATCATGCTAGCCCCGCATATTTTGCACGCGGAAATAGGCAATTTATGCGGCGAAAGTGCGGCGTATTTGAAAAAATGCGGCCCCCCGCATAAATATGCGGACTTTGGCTGATTATGCGTTAAATCACGCGATCGCATAATCACGTTTTTCTGGAGGGACTGGCTAGTCTCTATTTTAACCTGAAATACTGCATGTGTATAATTTTCAATGGAAAAAATAGACCATAATTATTGCATAAATATTAAAAAATACCATCAAATAATCTCAAAATACAAAATTAAAAAGAAAAAAATATTATTGAAGAAAAATAAATTGCATTGGGTTTACTGGGGTGGAGGAAGTTACATTTTTAGGTGTCCGGTCACTTCTGACCGGTAAGACAACCAATGCAACCCCTAAACGAAGAGCACCAGAGGGTTAACTAAAATGTTACCAATTGTGTTAATTGTCTTCTGTAGAGATGCTTTACAGCTGAATGAAGCTTGTTTCATAATTTTATTAACTTTGCACAGTTATTGACCTAAACTGAATCAACATTGAGCCGAAAAAATGACACTATTGTCTTTTTAGAGCTGCTTTACAGCTGCATTCATTTCATAACTTTGCAACATTATTTCATTTTCTTGTTCATATTGTAAAGCTGCTTTGAATTCATTTGTATTGTATAAAGCGCTGTAGAAATAAAGGTGACGACTTGATATTTTGAATTACATTTTAATTTTGATATACTAAAAACTAATTTAATATGCACTCTAAAAAATGCTGGGTTAAAAACAACCCAAGCAATGGGGTTGTTTTAACCCAGTGGTTGGGTTAAATGTTTGCTTTAAACAACCCATTCACTGGGTTAAAACAACCCCATTGCTTGGGTTGTTTTTAACCCAGCATTTTTTAGAGTGTGTACACATTTATGTATATTTACATTAAATGCTAGACTCCCCAATATTTAGTTTGACATTTAAAATATATATTTTAACCTCTTAACTGTCACCGTCCCGCTGGCGGGACACCTGGCACTCTTTTTTTGATCACCTTTTTTTCGTATCATATGTTTTAGTAATTATCATAAATTAGGTGTCATTCGAAAGCTTACAAACTCAAAAAATTCATCCTGTGGAAACCGTTTTGAAATTGGACGTTGCGTTACCATGGAAATGGTACTTTAAATTCTTTTAGCAGGCTCCTCCCCTAGTGGGCGGCGTCATGTTTCATATTACAATATTCATTTTAACTACTTTATAATCAAAATCTTTTCTAATCTTGACAAAACACATGTCGTCGGAAAGGTCTGAGTCTCAAGGTTTCATATTTGGTGACCGTTTTGTGATGGAAGTGACATTTGGTCAGAAAATTACAGGAAAATGCATCAAAAAAACAATCAATGGAATTTCAATGACACCCGTGGCTATGTTTGGTACAGCGCCTAAACAAAATCTCATGGGAACTTCAATTTTTGTGATATCAACTTCAAATTTGGAACACAACTTGGTTAGACATATGGCTTTGATTTTATAGTAATTTTAGAGTAAAACATTTTTGTAAAATATATATTTTATATAAAATAAAAAATATTTAGTACAGTATTTTTTATTTACAGTAAATTTAAACTTCCATAACTTTTTCATACTTTCATATTTTTTTTAATTGCGTTCACTTTAGAAATAATCTGCCGAGTGTCTACTTTAAAACAAGACCAAACTTAGGTCTATATTCCAAAGCATTCTTGAATTACAGCCCTTTATGTTTGGATAGTGCATTTTCATGTGTATTCTCAAAAAGGGGGGTGACCATTAAAGGGTTAAAACGTATGTATTGTTTTATACAAATAAACAATCTGTATAAATAAACAATGCATTGGGTTAAAATAACCCACAGTTGGGAAGGTGCTATTCCAACCCACAGTTGGGTTAAAGGGGCTATATGCGTTTTTCTGAAATTTAAACTCGCGACTGACACCTGTGGCCAAAAAACAGAACTGATCTTCATTTCTGCTCGCTCTCGCAGCGCGCGCTCGTACGTGCACACTTCACAAGTCATCTGCTGCAAGGAGGTCAACATTATGTTTACAGAGGTAAGAACAGTCAAATACATATAATGTTTGAGATAAGTGTTCTCTTATCAAAACGTCAAACGTGTAGCTGACAAACTACACAAAAAATTCATACATTAAATAAATAAATAACCCCATTTCGCCATTGGCATACACGCTGATGAAGGGCGCACAGACCGAAACTTTCGTAGAATATTAAAAACACAAATCTGAGCACTGTCCTTGACGACTGAGCACTGTCCTTGACGACTGAGCACTGTCCTTGACGACTGAGCACTGTCCTTGACCACTTATTATACACAAGTAGCTTACTATCACTAAGTATGAAAGACACATATACATAATACTATTTAGCAATATTTATTGACTACATGTCTTATGTGAAATAAAATGCATCACACTTTACATCTTCATTTACCTCTTATTTTTTGTTAAGATGTAGAAACAACAAACAATATAATGTAGCTTTACATGGCTATATAATAAATAATCCATCAGTTTTATATAGCGCTTTTCTAGACACCCAAAAAGACTTTACATTACTGATGCACTATTCATATTTATTTTTGTTTATATACATATATATATATATATATATATATATATATATATATATATATATATATATATATATATATGTGGTGAAGTGCTCCTTTAAGCCTCACTCCGCCCCATTATTACTTAGCGCCCTTATTTGGACTATATAAAGGGCATCCCCAGAGTAGTAGGATATTGCGTCATCTTGGTATTCAGATCGGAGTCCTGTTGCCGGTGCTCGATTGCCCTGTGTGGGAGGTATGTGTTGGTTTGCCATAGGTATGGTTTAGCGTCTGGATTGTGTGATTACTGACTTTTCTGCGCAGCTGGTGTCTGTTTGGTTGGAGGTCCGGGTGGTACTGCTGAAGGGTTCTCTCTGCACATCGCCGCTGTAGTTCCAGCTTATAAACGAGTCGACCGCACGTATAACACAGCGTGCGGTGTGTGACTGCTGCTCTCCTGCGCGGTAGGTCTATTGTATTGTGTGTATGCGGGCATGGGACTGTATTGATTTTGTAAATGACGCGTGAACTCCTCTGTATAGTGAATGGGATGAGGGAATGGTCTGCCGGATATTTGAACGGAAGTGCTGCTGATCGGTATGTAAACCCATTCATGTCTCTACGTCCCCGTTAAAGTGAACGTGTGAGTTTAACCCTGTTCCTTGTGTATTTTAGGCCATTAAAGTGGCCGTTTGATCGCAACGTGGTTTGGCCCCGACGCTGCTGTTTTGCTTCTAGTAGTTTTGTTTACAGTGTCTCGTTTTCATTTGTTTTCTTTTGTTTGTTCCTATTTTTCTGATAGCTGTTTTTGACGGCTGTTTTTACGGGCAGCTGTGTGGTATACAGCTGGACTGTTTAGTTTTTGGTTTTCTTTCTTTTATTGTAATATTTGGGTTATGGTTTGATTTTGATATAATTGATTTATTTTGTTTTCTGGTATTAGTCCTTATTTCCAGTAAGCCGCAGTATCTTGGTTCTGTGTGTTTATTTGGCAGTAACTAAATTTGACTAACTTCATCATACCAATGACAATTAATGCTGTTGCTGTATTTATATCTTTTTGTTAATTCGTTTTCTCTTTCTTTTCCAGGAGCAGGGGTGATCCAAAAGCGGGCAGGCTAGCCATCCGTTGCATGGTGAACAGATTGACGTTCTCCCTTGAGTGTGCGGTAGAGGTGTTATTGTAGTGGATTTCACCAGTGAGTGTGCTGTGGAAGTTTTGGGCACGGTGTATTCCTTGAAGGCTGATTCGAGGCCTACGGCTCAGCCTGCCCAGCTAATGGTGCACCCCAGCTCCGTTATGAGAGTGACATGTCTGTTTATTGAGTGAACTGTGTTGCTCATATATAAAGTAGTGGCCTGGCCATCCAGCCTCATTGTTTGATTGCTTCTAACATTCTATTTTAAATTATTTATGATATTAAATAAAGAAATATAAATATATTTTTGTGCATATTCACGTCTCAGTGTCTTATGATTGTGGGAGGGAGAAACGAACTTGTGAGCCTCTCTTTCTTAGGGGTATTTCCCCAGCTGGGTTAAGGCTGGGGTGGCGTAGTCGTGATTCATTATAGCTCCGTGGGTGAGCGCGTGTCTGTATCCATCTACAGTACTTCTCCACTGCCACATCTGGCGTAGTCGGCAGGATTCTCCTTCTCCACATACTGACCTAAGACGTGGATATTTGTCTTTGCATTTTGGTTGAGTTGTTGTTTAATAATTTATTTTCTTTTTTTCTTCCTTTAGAAGCAAAACAGCAGTGTTCATTGGTGCTGGGATGGTGCTTTTGTAGTAAGCTGAGCTCTATCTTAACGCGTGATATTCACTATTCGAAATTGTGGTAAGTTTCTCTTCTATTGTGTGAATTAACAATGGAAGACGAACTGCAGGAACTAAGGGAATTAGTCGCTCAATTAAGAGCTGACAATTTGAAGTTGCGTCAAGATCAAGCCCTGGCCAGTTCGCCTGGTCCTAGTAGTGACCCCCCGAGGATATCCGGGTCATCTGTAGGTACATCTCAACCTGTAGCTACCGACCCGCTGCCCGAGCGTTTCGTGTTTATACCGAGGGACAGAAAGTGTTCAAAGTTTAACGGTAGGTCGGGCATAGGGATCAATGAGTGGGTCGAAGAAGTACAGGCTTGCATGCGGGCTCGGCATTTATCCGTGGCGGACCAGTCCTTTTTCTTATTTGATCATTTGGAGGGGGAGGCACGTGAAGAAATTAGGTACCGGCCTGTTAGTGAGCGGGAAGATCCCAGCAAAATTATTTCCGCCCTAAAAGAACTCTATGGGTGTACACAGTCATATGTTGCCTTGCAGGAGTCCTTTTTCTCCAGAAGGCAACAGGAGGGTGAGACCTTGTTGGAATTTTCTCTCGCTCTCATGGGTCTCCTGGAGAAGGTAAGACAGCAGTCACCAGTCGCGTTGCCAAATGCTGAAATACTTCTGCGCGATCAATTTGTCGAGCATGTGCTTGACAGTGCGCTTCGTCGTGAATTAAAGCAATTGGTACGTCGTCAGCCCGCTGCTACATTGCTAGATATTCGTAGTGATGCTATTAGGTGGGAACGTGAGGGTATGCCTGGAGGGGCAAGAAATCGAAGCCATTCTGTTCCATTAGCTCATGGTTTTCAATATGGGGTGCAAGGAGGCGTGCGGCAGCAAGCAGATCGGCGTACTTTGCCCTCAGAGATGAGTGAGCTTAAGGAAATGTTAAAACTGCAGCAAGGGCAGCTAACTCAGCTTGCTCAGAGCGTCGCCCAATTGCAGAATCAACCTCGTAATGTTCGGCCGGCTCGTACTGGTTTCGTTATATGTAGGAGATGTCAAAAATCGGGCCATTTCGCAAGAGATTGCGATGGAGAACGTATTCCTCCTCGCTCACCCTTGCCTGACCGAACAGACACCAGGGCACTAGGAGATCGGCAGTTTCATTCAGGCGCGGCATCGGGAAACTAGTTCCCGCCGAGTTGTTGAGCCACAGCTCGGTTGGGGAAAGTGTAGGCTTGAATGGTTGTGATAGTAATGATTCAGGGTCATGTTTAATGTCGTCATGCCCACATTTGGTGGTGGTTATGGGAGGTGTATCCGTGTCCTGTCTGATTGACACTGGATCTATGGTTTCTACTCTTACTGAAAGCTGGTTTCGAGAACACTTTGAGCCATGGGGCCAGGACCGTCTTAAGACTTGTCAGTGGTTGCAGCTTAGGGCTGCGAACGGGTTGTCCATCCCTTACATCGGTTATATGGAGTTAGACGTAGAACTTTGTGGGAAGTTGTTCTCAAAATGTGGAGTGTTGGTAGTCCGGGACCCTCCTGGTGGTGCTCAAGCCCCGGGTGTATTGGGGATGAATGTATTGGGTCGGTGCTACCAGGAGCTTTTTGTACAGCATGGGCTCTCCCTTTTTGAGTCCCCACCTGCGTTGGGCGCACCCAGTGTAATTGTCCAAGCCTTGCAACGCTGCCATCAGGCGAGTATTCAACCCTCTTTGGAGAGCATAGGTAGGGTAAAGGTACGTGGTCCTCGAGCAGATCGGATTCCAGGTGGCACAATTAAATTTGTAGCTGCTACTTGTTCAGAACAGTATGCTAGTGGCATAGCACTCTTTGAGCCGCCTGAGTCTGGCCTTCCGGTTGGGCTCTTAATTTCTCCCTCTCTAGTTCGAGTAGTCAAGGGTACCGTTTATGTCCCCATTGTGAATGTGGGAACTACCGATGCTTTATTGTTCCCTCGTCGGGTAATAGGTTCCTTAGCCAATGTGTCTGTTGTTAGTTTGCCCCCTGGAGTTTCGGAACTCAGGCCAGGAGTTGTGTGTTCAGTCTCTTCTCAGACCGGCGTTCCGACTGGGCAAGGACGGCAGGGACAGCTGGATGCAGTGGATCTATCCCATTTGCCAGCAGGAGATCAGAGGGAGGTTAAGGCCCTTCTCTGTAGGTATCGGTCTGTGTTTTCCACTTTTGAGGGAGATGTGGGGTGTACAGATTTGATCTCTCGTGACATTCCCCTTCTTGATGATGTTCCCATTCGGCAGAGATATCGGCGTATACCTCCATCCGATTATGAAGCCGTTAGGGTACATATTAACCAGCTATTAGAGCATCAAGTGATCCGAGAAAGCTGTAGCCCATATGCTTCGCCAATTGTGCTCGTCAAGAAGAAAGATGGTAGCATACGCATGTGTGTAGACTATCGACATCTAAATTCTAAGACGAGGAAGGATGCCTTTCCCTTGCCTCGTATTGAGGAGTCCCTGGATTCGTTAACGGGTGCCCGTTGGTTCTCCACTCTGGATTTAACCAGCGGGTACAACCAGGTGCCCGTCACTGATCGGGACAGGCATAAGACTGCCTTCTGCACCCCATTCGGTTTATTTGAGTGGAATAGAATGCCGTTTGGGCTCTGCAATGCCCCCAGTACGTTTCAGCGACTCATGGAGCGTTTGTTCGGCGATCAGCAATGTCATTCATTACTCTTGTATTTGGATGATATCATTGTATTTTCTTCCTCTGTTGAGCAGCACTTGGAACGGCTAGAAGTGGTTTTGGGACGATTAGAGCGAGAGGGCCTTAAAGCTAAGTTGGAGAAATGTGTATTCCTTCAGTCGGAGGTGAGGTACTTGGGCCATGTAATTTCCTCCGAAGGTGTGTCCACCGATCCTAGTAAAACCCAGGCAGTGGCCCAATGGAGGCGGCCATCTAATGCTACGGAGTTGCGGTCTTTCCTTGGCTTTGCTAGCTATTACCGCCGTTTTGTGGAGGGGTTTGCTAAGATTGCAGCCCCTCTGCATAGGCTGGCAGCGGAATTCTCGGGCGGTAAGCCTAAGCTCAGGCGGCAGGCAGGAGCAGGGTTTAGGACCGCTTGGAGTGAACAATGTCAAAAGAGCTTTGAGGATTTGAAGTTAAAACTCACTACCGCCCCTGTGCTCGCGTACGCTGATTTTTCTCAACCGTTTATTTTGGAGGTGGATGCAAGTCATGGTGGTTTGGGGGCAGTCATCTCCCAGGAACAGGATGGGAAGGTTCGTCCAATCGCCTACGCTAGTCGCAGTCTTAGGCCCACTGAGCGCAACATGACCAACTACAGCTCCATGAAGCTGGAGTTCTTGGCGCTCAAGTGGGCCATGACTGAAAAATTTAGAGAGTATTTGTTGGGCAGCCAGTGTGTGGTTTTTACAGACAACAATCCACTGAGCCACCTGTCCACCGCAAAACTGGGCGCTACCGAGCAGCGTTGGGCAGCCCAGCTGTCCGCATTCAACTTTCAGATCCGTTATAAGTCAGGGAAAAGTAACAAGAATGCCGATGCCCTTTCCCGACAGAATCCTCCGGGGAATGAAGTGCTGGGTGGACTAGCGCTGGGGAGTGAAGTGCCGGCTATTTTACAGAAAGGGCGGGAAGCCGAGCGGGTGGTTGAGGTACAACAATCGGCGATTACTATCTTGCCTAGTTGTTCGGGGGCGGACTTTCGTCAAATGCAGTCAGTAGACCCGGTTATCTCTGAGATTTTGCCCTTTTGGAAGCGAAAGGCCCGTCCAGGGATGGATGAACGTCAGCAGATGTCGATTAAGGCCCGGAAGTTGCTCTGTCAGTGGGATCGTTTCGTGGAGCGAGACCAGGTACTTTATCGTAGAGTCTATTGTCCTAATGGTGGGGAGGAGGTCCTGCAGTTGTTATTGCCTGCTGTGTTGAAGTCAGAAGTGCTGACACAGTTACATCAGTGTCATGGACATCAGGGCATTGAGCGGACTGCTGAACTGGTTCGACAACGGTGTTATTGGCCCGGTTTGGCCTCAGATGTGGCTCGTTGGTGCCAGGAATGTGAAAGGTGCCAAGTTGCTAAAGACGCGCAACCAGTATCTCAGAGTTTTATGGGTCATCTTTTGGCTTCGAGGCCAAACGAAATTCTGGCCATTGATTTTACCTTATTGGAGCCATCTAGGTCAGGAGTAGAGAACGTGCTTGTTATGACTGACGTCTTCAGTAAATACACTCTTGCTGTGTCTACTCGGGACCAACGGGCCGAAACCGTGGCGCAGGTCTTGGTTAACGAATGGTTTTATAAATTTGGCATTCCAGGTCGCTTGCATTCGGACCAGGGACGTAATTTTGAGTCTCAACTGATCCTCCAGCTCTGTGGACTGTATGGAGTGGAGAAATCTCGCACAACCCCTTACCATCCAGCTGGAAACGGTCAGTGTGAGCGTTTTAACCGGACCCTGCATAATTTGTTGCGCACTTTGCCGGCATCTAAAAAGAGAGATTGGGTTGCATGTTTGCCCCAAGTTCTCTTTTACTATAACACCACTCCACATCAATCTACGGGTGAGTCCCCCCATCTTTTGATGTTTGGACAGGAACCACGGTTGCCCGTGGACTTCCTGTTGGGTAGAGTACAGGAACCAGTGGCTGGCAATGTGCACGAATGGGTTCGGGAACATCAAGCCAGGTTACAAGTGGCTTTTGAGAATGCACAAGAGCGTTTACAGATAGCAGCAGGGAGACGTAAGGCAAGACATGATCAGCGGGTCCGGCATGTACCCTTGGTGGAAGGGCAGTTGGTTTACTTGAGAGAGCAGGGCCACAAGGGTCGCCATAAGATTCAGGACCTGTGGAACCCAATCGAGTATCAGGTGGTGCGGGCTCCCAAGGAAGGTGGTGGGGTCTATTCCATTGCACCGAGGAGTGACTTGAGTAAGGTAAGGAATGTACATCGGTCATTGCTTAAAGGGCGACTCCAGAGAGGTGTTTTGGCGGAAGCATCTGTGGGGGAGTGGTTAGAGCCATTAGTGTTAGGACCGGAAGAGGAGGAAGAGGACGAAGTGGATTTGGTTGGTGTGATACCCGGAAGTCCAGTTGCATCGGGTGGGGAATCGGAGAGATTAGGCCGGACCATGCAAACAGGACTTCAGTCACCAGAAGGTGTCTTAGATGTGGCTCTCTCTGAACCAGTAAGTTCTCTTGGTGAGTCAGGGATGGTGGCAGCCGGCCTCACACCGGTTGTGGTTCCTTTGGTGAGTGGACAGTTGGAGGAGAGAAGGACTCTAGTACGACGAACTGGACGAGTAACGGCTGGTCACCATTCCAATCTTTATCACCTTCCTCGTACCGGGAGGATTGTACCCCCCACTGACTCTGTATCTAATTCTGTAGCTGCCATTTTTAGGCCTTGGAACTGAGGGGGGCAGTCGTCCATCGTCGGGTCGGCGATGTAAAAGCGGGGGGTAGATTGTGGTGAAGTGCTCCTTTAAGCCTCACTCCGCCCCATTATTACTTAGCGCCCTTATTTGGACTATATAAAGGGCATCCCCAGAGTAGTAGGATATTGCGTCATCTTGGTATTCAGATCGGAGTCCTGTTGCCGGTGCTCGATTGCCCTGTGTGGGAGGTATGTGTTGGTTTGCCATAGGTATGGTTTAGCGTCTGGATTGTGTGATTACTGACTTTTCTGCGCAGCTGGTGTCTGTTTGGTTGGAGGTCCGGGTGGTACTGCTGAAGGGTTCTCTCTGCACATCGCCGCTGTAGTTCCAGCTTATAAACGAGTCGACCGCACGTATAACACAGCGTGCGGTGTGTGACTGCTGCTCTCCTGCGCGGTAGGTCTATTGTATTGTGTGTATGCGGGCATGGGACTGTATTGATTTTGTAAATGACGCGTGAACTCCTCTGTATAGTGAATGGGATGAGGGAATGGTCTGCCGGATATTTGAACGGAAGTGCTGCTGATCGGTATGTAAACCCATTCATGTCTCTACGTCCCCGTTAAAGTGAACGTGTGAGTTTAACCCTGTTCCTTGTGTATTTTAGGCCATTAAAGTGGCCGTTTGATCGCAACGTGGTTTGGCCCCGACGCTGCTGTTTTGCTTCTAGTAGTTTTGTTTACAGTGTCTCGTTTTCATTTGTTTTCTTTTGTTTGTTCCTATTTTTCTGATAGCTGTTTTTGACGGCTGTTTTTACGGGCAGCTGTGTGGTATACAGCTGGACTGTTTAGTTTTTGGTTTTCTTTCTTTTATTGTAATATTTGGGTTATGGTTTGATTTTGATATAATTGATTTATTTTGTTTTCTGGTATTAGTCCTTATTTCCAGTAAGCCGCAGTATCTTGGTTCTGTGTGTTTATTTGGCAGTAACTAAATTTGACTAACTTCATCATACCAATGACAATTAATGCTGTTGCTGTATTTATATCTTTTTGTTAATTCGTTTTCTCTTTCTTTTCCAGGAGCAGGGGTGATCCAAAAGCGGGCAGGCTAGCCATCCGTTGCATGGTGAACAGATTGACGTTCTCCCTTGAGTGTGCGGTAGAGGTGTTATTGTAGTGGATTTCACCAGTGAGTGTGCTGTGGAAGTTTTGGGCACGGTGTATTCCTTGAAGGCTGATTCGAGGCCTACGGCTCAGCCTGCCCAGCTAATGGTGCACCCCAGCTCCGTTATGAGAGTGACATGTCTGTTTATTGAGTGAACTGTGTTGCTCATATATAAAGTAGTGGCCTGGCCATCCAGCCTCATTGTTTGATTGCTTCTAACATTCTATTTTAAATTATTTATGATATTAAATAAAGAAATATAAATATATTTTTGTGCATATTCACGTCTCAGTGTCTTATGATTGTGGGAGGGAGAAACGAACTTGTGAGCCTCTCTTTCTTAGGGGTATTTCCCCAGCTGGGTTAAGGCTGGGGTGGCGTAGTCGTGATTCATTATAGCTCCGTGGGTGAGCGCGTGTCTGTATCCATCTACAGTACTTCTCCATTGCCACATATATATATATATATATATATATATGCGAAGTCAAATGCGAAGCCGATGTTCACTCTAGTCCTTGCAATGCGCCGGTCTCTCTCAATCTTCGACCTTTTTTGGCCACTTGTCAGGGGTTTAACTTTTTTAGTCTTCTGTGGAGTTACTGTTGGTGTCCGAGTTGTCCTGGGTCTCTTCTGTGTATTCGTTAAATCCATTGCACTGCTTGCGAGTGTAGGCTACTCGCTGACTAGCGGTGGTGGCAGGCAGAGTGATCTGAAACGTTTAACATGAACGCGCTTGACGTCACATCCGCAGACAGCGCGGGAAAAGACGACCCGTCAGAAAATATGAAAAATAGGATACAGGCTTATAGGTGCACCCACTGTGAGCGGACAAGGTGTCAGTATGCTCATCAGGAGATGTTTGAGTCATAAATGGTAAAATAAAAAGGCTATAGTTACGTTTATTTTGGGGAAAAAGTTGCATATAGCCCCTTTAATTGTTGGGTTATTTTTAACCCAACATTTTTAAGTGAGTACTTTTCTTGTGTTTTAAAATTTTATTTAAAATAACAAAAATATTTTACACACTGTAAAAAAAGCTGGTTGTTTCAACCCATGTTTGGGTCAAACATGGACAAACCCAAATGTTGGTTTAAGTTTTTTAATTAAAAAAAATCATTTTGCCCCTAATTTTTAACCCAGCTATTGGGTTTACTCATATTTGACCCAAACATGAGTTGAAACAACCCAATGTTTTTTAGTTAACTACAATAACCCTGATGCAATGCATGAAAACCCTCTCAGAGTATAATATTCATCTCAATATAAAGTCCGCCTCGGGTGGCAATCAAGCAAGGAGGAAATGGACCAGCATGAGGCCATTCAACATTCTATGTAATGTTGGACTTTTTACCTCCTTCAATCACTTTGATAGAGGGTTTAACCTCTGACCCGCGGTGTCATCGGCCGGTCAGGTGGCTTCAGCCTTCATTAAGCGCTGATGATGTAGCTGAGGCCTGGAGGTTTACTAAAAACACAGAGAGGTTTCATTAAACACACGGACACAGCTGTCGAAGCGCAGACTCGCATTTCTCACCCAACAGGTATGACGTTTTAATCGCAGGAAATGTTTACAGCCTGTTAGCTCTAATCAGAGAGCCGGACGCTCACACACTTTCTGAGTGAAGTCGTGCCGTTCTCTAGATGACACAAATTGGTACGGAGCCATTTTGGCGAAAAGCATCCTCAACATTCCTATTAGTCTGTGTCCGTGTGTTTTTACAGCACAAAGGTGTGTGATAACACCGATTTCCAGTACAAATATATCCATACATTTACTTGAGAAGCAAAATGACTTAAGATATTAAGTATTGTTTCCAAATGAAGTGAGTTTATGATGGGGTCAGAAAAAATATTTTCAATTAATTGTATTTTTCTGACACACAATATAAACTATATTATCGTCCAGCTCTAATCTGCTAACTGTGACTATGAGGCATGAAGATATAAACATTGTGATTTTCTGTAAAGCTGCTTTGAGACAGTGTGTGTTGTGAAGAGCTGTATAAATACATTTGAGTTGAGTTGAAACAACCACATAAACGGCATGTGTTCAGCTCTCTCGGGTCTCTGTTATTCTCTTCCAGGCATCGTCTGAACCTCCAAAACATCATCTAGGGCAATAAAAAGATAACAGATGAGCTCATGGATATAAACATCACACCGGTGTGCTTATGTTGTGTTTGTGGCTTACATAAGGAGGCCATTAAATAAAATATAAAAATAAAAAAAATTATATATATATATATATATATTAGGGCTGTCAAAAGATTAATCACGATTAATCACATCCAAAATAAAAGTTTGTGTTTACATAATATATGTGTGTGAACTGTGTATAATTATTATTTATATATAAAAACACACACAAGCATGTATATATTTAAGAAAAATGTATTATATTTATATATATAATATTTATATTTATATATAATATAAATTATATAAATGTATACAGTATATACATGCAAATATTTCTTAAATATATACATGAATATTTATATAAACATAATAATTATACAGAGTACACACAAATATATTATGTAAACACAAACTTTTATTTTGGATGTGATTAATCGTGATTAATCTTTTGACAGCCCTAATATATATATATATGTATGTGTGTGTTTTATATTTTCTTTTATTTATTATTTTCTTTTCTTTTAATTTGTTTTTATATTTTATAAAATAAAACAATGTATTTTATTTTTATTGTGTTATTTATATTTTGTATTATTTATTTTGTATTTTATATAATTAAAAAAAATAAATGTATACATTTTAATAATAAATAAATATATTTGTATTACTTTCTTTTTTATATTTAAAATAAATAAAATACAATAAAATAAAAAAAATAAAAAAATAAATAAAATAAAAATAAAATAAAAAAATAAAATAAAATAAAATAAAATAAAATAAAATAAAATAAAATAAAATAAAATAAAATAAAATAAAATAAAATAAAATAAAATAAAATAAAATAAGCCACCGTGGCAATGCTGGTACTTTTCAGGCCATTGCTATTTGGTCACTAAGGTGTTGTGAAAGCGAATGTTTTTCTCTTTCTCTACAGTACCGGACAAATGTGTGTGTGTGCTGTAAGTGTCACCGCTGAGACAGACGGTGACAGACGTGAACCTCAGACAACTGGAGAACGCAGGGCTCAGCGTTTGTTATCCGGCTGAATTCACAGCGCAGGTGCTCCAGTCACATGTTTAAATCCCACATTCAACCGCACAGCTGATGGCTCGCTTTTCAATATCACACTTGCAGCATTTTAAAGTGCATGAAATACTTCTGTTAATTGTTTCACTGGTATACAACAATGGTCCAAGACTTTATACAATTGATCAAATTTAGGTCAGTGGTTTTGCTTCAGACCTCGAGCAGCGAGCGCAGTATCAAAAGTGTATATTCTACAAAAGTAGCAGATTGTCTTTAAAATCAAACGTGAACTGGAACAGAAACATCAGACGGCCAACAGTGGCAGAAATATTAATATAACACAAGGGAGGGTGAACACTAGGAAAATCAACATTTCTGTAATAAACGCATAAACAACAGCAGAAGTGTGATTTACCAGCAAACCAGGATTTCTATATTAACTAAAACTAAAAAATGCTGTTCATTGAAATAAAGCTGAAATAAAATAAAATAGAAATATTAGATGTAAATGTAAACAAAAATGAGAAAATCTTCTTTGACAACTAGTGACAAGTCAAAGCACTACTAAAATACACAACTGATTTCTAAAACTTAAATAGTAATATTAAAAAAGGAAACAAATAAAAGTGACAAAAGCATATAAGAAAATGACTAGAAATTAAACAAATTAAAATATAAAAATAAAAGCAAATTCAAAATATTAATAAAAAGTATGTAACAAATAGCGCTGTCAAATCGATTAATCTAGCATAAAGGTTTTTGTTTATATATTTTATATATATATATATATAAATAAAAAATAAATAAAATAAAATAAATAAGCCACTGTGGGAATGCTGGTACATCCCAGGCTATTGCTATTCAGTTACTGAGGTTTTAATTTAATTAATTATTTAAAAAAAATATTAAATATTTAAATAAATTAAACAAAATAAAATGGCCAAAATGACATGAATGTGCACAAACAAAACTGATTTGATTGGATAAACAGCCTTTGATTTCAACAACATATTAATCAAAGATATTGTATAATTTTGCTATTATGACACTATGTATTATATGGTTAGTAGCATTTTATTATTTGCTTTTAGAATAGTTTTCCCCTGCTATCAGTGATCGATCAGAACAGACCTGTGGAACTATTCAAGGCCTTGATTCATCACATGTGAGTGCACAACATTTTTAACACGGTACTATTCATTCCTTTAGGCATAAAACTTGAAATCAAACATTAATTAGTGTACCATCTTAAAGTAGGACCTTTTCACTGTGTTTACTTCCTCTAAGAAATGAGAGAATTCCACAGGACTTGTCAGGAAACGACTGTGGCTAGCAGAGGAAGATTAGGGGTCGGTCACAGCGGTCCCTTTTGAATTACAGTGTGCAGAAAAGGAGCACTGTTCATTTAATTACCCCCAAATTAGGGGGAAACGTATGATCCAATCATCTAGCCTTGGAGTTAGATCATGCGTTATGACATCATCGCTCTCTGTCTGACTGACTGAAGCTTGTTAAGATTAATATATTAAATCATGCACACTTGTTTTTGCAGTGGTCAAAATAGTCTCTATGTTCACTCTAAAAAATGCTGGGTTAAAAACAACCCAAGTTGGGTTGAAAATGGACAAACCCAGCGGGCAGTTTTAACCCAGTGATTGGGCAGTTTTAACCCAGCGATTGGGCTGTTTTAACCCAGCGATTGGACTGTTTTAACCCAGAGATTGGGCTGTTTTAACCCAGAGATTGGGCTGTTTTAACCCAGAGATTGGGCTGTTAAAACAGCGATTGGGCTGTTTTAACCCAGCGATTGGACTGTTTTAACCCAGCGATTGGGCTGTTTTAACCCAGAGATTGGGCTGTTTTAACCCAGCGATTGGGCTGTTTTAACCCAGCGATTTGGCTGTTAAAACAGCGATTGGGCTGTTTTAACCCAGAGATTGGGCAGTTTTAACCCAGAGATTTGGCTGTTTTAACCCAGCGATTGGGCTGTTTTAACCCAGAGATTGGGCAGTTTTAACCCAGAGATTGGGCTGTTTTAACCCAGCGATTGGGCTGTTTTAACCCAGAGATTGGGCTGTTTTAACCCAGCAATTGGGCTGTTTTAACCCAGAGATTGGGCTGTTTTAACCCAGCGATTGGGCTGTTTAAACCCAGCGATTAACCCAGAGATTGGGCGGTTTTAACCCAGCGATTGGGCTGTTTTAACCCAGCGATTAACCCAGAGATTGGGCTGTTTTAACCCAGCGATTGAGCTGTTTTAACCCAGCGATTAACCCAGAGATTGGGTTGTTTTAACCCAGCGAATGACCCAGAGATTGGGCTGTTTTAACCCAGCGATTAACCCATCGATTGGGCTGTTTTACCCCAGCGATTGGGCAGTTTTAACCCAGTGATTGGGCAGTTTTAACCCAGCGATTGGGCAGTTTTAACCCAGCGATTGGACTGTTTTAACCCAGCGATTGGACTGTTTTAACCCAGAGATTGGGCAGTTTTAACCCAGCGATTGGGCAGTTTTAACCCAGCGATTGGACTGTTTTAACCCAGCGATTGGACTGTTTTAACCCAGCGATTGGACTGTTTTAACCCAGAGATTGGACTGTTTTAACCCAGCGATTGGACTGTTTTAACCCAGAGATTGGGCAGTTTTAACCCAGCGATTGGGCAGTTTTAACCCAGCGATTGGACTGTTTTAACCCAGCGATTGGACTGTTTTAACCCAGCGATTGGACTGTTTTAACCCAGAGATTGGGCTGTTTTAACCCAGCGATTAACCCAGAGATTGGGCTGTTTTAACCCAGTGATTAACCCAGAGATTGGGCTGTTTTAACCCAGCGATTGGGCTGTTTTAACCCAGCGATTAACCCAGAGATTGGGTTGTTTTAACCCAGCGAATGACCCAGAGATTGGGCTGTTTTAACCCAGCGATTGGGCAGTTTTAACCCAGCGATTGGACTGTTTTAACCCAGAGATTGGGCAGTTTTAACCCAGCGATTGGGCAGTTTTAACCCAGCGATTGGACTGTTTTAAGCAAACATTTAACCCAACCTCTGGGTTAAAACACCCCATTTACTGGGTTAAAACAACCCAATTGCTGGGTTTATCCATTTTCAACCCAACTTGGGTTGTTTTAACCCAGCCTTTTTTAGAGTGTTGTGAAGATTAAAACTGTTTCCTTGTCTTTATGGTTTCTCTTCCACCACCACTAAACTTAAACTTGTATTAGAAGTATTTTATCATACACTGTAAACCCGATTACGTCGCAAAACGTTTTTTTTTTTTTTTGAGGCAATCAGTTAAGAAATTTTAAGTTTAAAGGTCCCATGGCATGAAATTTTCATTTTATGAGGTATTTCAACATTAATATGAGTTCCCCTAGCCTGAATATTGTCCCCAAGTGGATAGAAATGTTGATCGGTGTAAACCCGAGTTCTGGCTGTCTCTCTCTGCCTTTGAGAAAATGACAGGCCAGACGAGACAATCCTGAAGTCTCCTGTTTTGACGTCCAAGCAGGAACGGTTACCTCCCTTTCCTCCGCCCAGAGAATCTGGCACGCCCATGCAAACGCTCGAGAGATCATTAACATTACTTGTGAATGCTGGCAGTTTCTCAGTGTTTGGATGTACAAATGAAAACAGAAGTCTTTCTTCAGTTCCTTCTGATCTGTGATCAGTGATCTCTTATGTGTAGCTAATTATTTATTATTCGTGCACACGCAGCGGCTTCTCTCTCTCCCGACAGAACGGTGTTTTCGTGTTTTCTATCTTGTGAGTCAGTGTTTTTGTACGTCCTCGTCGCGTCTATCGGTTCTAAAATGTGCATAGTCTTTTCTGTTTAACATCAGCAGTCACATCTTTAGAGATAAACCTCACACACGCCGAAGCTCGGCCTCCAACATCCCCGACCCCCAGTACTGCATCTGGCCCACAGCGGAGGCACCAAACGCGGCGTGAGATTAAGCAGAAGGGGGGTAAGCGTGAGAATATCTGGGCTAGGCTAGCCATCTTTCCCCACAATAAACTGGATTACATTCGATTACTGTTGTTGTGTCTTTGTTTGCGCAGTGTAACGTTACTCAATGCGCGTCACTGACGCTATTCATATGATTGGAACATATCTAGAAATAATGCTATACTCAACACTTACTAACTCGTTTATCTCGCTGTAATGGTACATTGCATGTGTTACAAAGTTGGTAATAATGATGAAGACGGACTCGTGTTTGTTCAGAACTCTCAGATACAAACACAATAAACTCGCGCTGACTGACAGCGCTCTCATAACTCAGAAGTTACTATAAATAACTTTAGGCTTGTTCGACTTCACCCAGCGATGCGCAGACCGATCGGCGGCTGACTTGAAGCAGTGCATGCCGGTTAGAAATTTTGTCCGACTTGAGGCAGCGCCGACGCCACGTGACAGTGACGTATGTCAACAAAGTGCAGCGAGAGCGATTCGAGAGCAGTCGGCTGATACAGCCGGTGCAGTTTCTCCAGAGCGGCTGCAAGAGGCTGCACGGACTCTGATGACGACACAGCTGTTCCTCGATTGGCTGGATTCACCGCATGACAGCGATCACGTGTGTTTCGTGTTTATTCTGAAACCTTCAGCTCCACTAATGCGCACAAATCTGTTTTTTATAACAGTAAAACCTCCTTTCATGTAGTCGCGATGTTATATTGTCATGTTTATCAAAATAAAACTGATTAAAAACGTAAACCCCACTTCATTGATAGTGTAGGCTTATATGTTGAACTTTATTCTTGTACATACACACGCTGTATTAAGCAGTACATAAAGTATTACATGACAATAATGTCTCTGAAACATCTGTGTATTGCCACATATTGCATTTATTTCACTTCAGCTGTTAAAGTAACACAGCGTGAGCGTCACTGCGGGAAGCAGAAAGTGTCCGACTTCACGTCTCCGTTTGCAGCTCCTCCCCGCCTGCACGCGGCTACTCTCGCCGATCAGTTGAATCCGGCCGCAGCCGATGTCGAACACACCTATTGTTAGCAATCGCTCCGTCTCCATGATGTCCGGTTCGCGAACGAATCATTCTTTTGAATCGGTTCTTTTTAGTCAACCGAACCAGTTCACCAAATCGGACTGAATCGTTCTAAACGGTTCGCGTCTCGAGTCAGCGCTGATCCATCATTTACTAAAGTTACTAACTTTCTGACATGAGTGACAGCCCCTCCGACTAGAAATAAACTAATAACCTGAAGTATATGCTAGTAACTACAACAGTTCACCCTGAACTGAGACTGAGAACTGATGAGAAGTGAACTCAGGTCCATCCGTCTCTGGCAGACTCGTGCCTGCTCGTGCCTCGTTAAACCACGCCCCCTCCGCTCATTTAAAATGCAAAGATGTCAGCCAATCAC
This sequence comes from Romanogobio albipinnatus, assembly GCA_023566225.1. Lineage (NCBI taxonomy): Eukaryota > Metazoa > Chordata > Actinopteri > Cypriniformes > Gobionidae > Romanogobio > Romanogobio albipinnatus. The sequence continues at coordinate 5,005,019 of CM042258.1, forward strand.
AACAGTGGGCGTTTTTACTGAAGTCTCACAGCAGACACGCCTCTTGAAGCAGGGCATTCAGCCACAGGGCAAACAGCAGTATAGAAAAAATGCCTTTTATTTCTAAATTATGACATTTTATGATGTAAAAATCATACTAACAATATAAGTACACCTCAGAAAACATTATAAAATAATAGAAAAATGCCATGCCATGGGACCTTTAAGTAAACAGAACTCGCAGATTTTTATTTTGTAATCATATTAGAATCACCAAGTAGAAGTTTGAGAGATATAAAAACATGTTTGGGAATGGCTGGATTAAAGCCACATGTCAACATGAGGATGAATGCTAGAGGCCATGACGAAAACATCACAGCAGAGGAACGGCAGCCACACACACACTCAGTTGTTGTTCATTGGATTGTATGTTATTTGTAGGGTGTGGAGATTCACAGATGCGCGTGTTCTGATACTGTACATGTGTAACTGCATACAGACCTTATGTGCCAGAGAAACAAGTGCGCAGACATCTTTATAAGTGTCTTTGAACTTCTGTGTTTGCGGTAGCTCCAGAGATTATAGGATTATAGAGATTATAAAAATCGATTTGCATTATAGCATTATGACGTAGCGCTGGCGTTCGGGAATCCATGAAATGCACACTTTAGCCCCATTTTGAGCACTACGCCGAGACCTAAAGCACGATCAATGTAGAATTCAACAGCTTAGATACGGCACGTCTTCCTCTGCTTGTAAACACATCTCCTCCTCGCTTCTGGGTTATGTGTCCGAACACCGGATCTACGTCATATTCTCGCGCGTGCGTCATGTGCTTCATGAGTTCACGGCAGAGGCCAAAGTTCGTGTTGAATAAAGTCGTTATTTTGATTTTTTTTTCGCACAAAAACTATTGTCGTCGCTTTGTAAAATTATTGTAGAGCCACTGTTGTGAGATGGACTTTGTAATGACGTGTTTAGTGCCTTTTATGGGTCTTGTGAGTGTAAATGTACTGAATCCCTATGGAGGCCTATCAGAGGCCTTTCTCAGCCATCAGCTTTCAACAAAAATATCTTCATTTGTGTTCCGAAGATGAACGGAGGTCTTACAGGTGTCAAACGACATGAGGGTGAGTAATTAATGACATAATTTTCATTTTTGGGTGAACTGACCCTTTAAGGAAGTGGGGGTGATGGTGGAAGTGACGTATATGCCGTAAAGCAGTCGAATTTTGTAGTTCTTTTTTTTCTCGGGTTACTACCCGAAACCTGAAGTTTAAAAGTATGATTAAAACGATACAGACCCCGTCAGGCTATGGCAGACGTGTCATTCAACCTATTGTAAGTCGATGTATCATCACAAGAGTCTTGAAAATATATTATGAAGGTTGAAAAGTTACCTAGTGCTGCTTTAAAAACAATTACATTGTACATATATAGGCTAGTTCCCAATGACAGTAGTTAGCGAACAGGCTGTCGATTCATTAAATGAGAAGCTATTTCCTCACAAAAGCTGTTTATTCAGCGTAGTGACGCCTCTCCTCCATTGACATCCTCTTGTCTCCTTCCCTGATTACCGCCAAAGCGTTAGCTTTAGCCGTTACGTTTTTTTGTGGCTAAAAGTCAGTAATTAAGCTCTGTATATGTCTATGGCATCGCTGTCGAAGAGGACTTACTCATTGTAGAGTTAAGGAAAGTTAACATGGGCATTGTAATGTTTGAAGCGGATGTCATAACAAATGTCAGTACAAAAACAAGAGCTTCATTCATAAATACGTAAGATCTTACCGGAACACAACGAGTTGCGCTGATAAGGGGCGGGGCTATAGTCGAAGGGGCAGGGCTACACAAGGTCTACAGTTTAAAGTAAGGTGACCAGATTTCTGAAATGGAAACCAGGGACATTTCCTATTTTATATTTTATTAAAAAAACGAGGACAATACATTTTTGAATGTTTTTGTTGTTGTGGGCTCTCTATATTATTATTAACATTAATAATTATTATGATTTAGTTTGATTATTAGGATTTTTGGTCTGGATTTAATTCCACGCACCTGAAAAAACAAACAAACAATGAAAACAGTAACCATTGTAAATAACAAGCAGTTCAAAACAATATTATAACATGACTTAACAAAAACACATTACAAAAATAAAACAACATAAATATGATAAATAAAACTATTTACAACTATTGTAAGATTTTATCATTGTA
>CM042258.1:5012213-5027213 GCA_023566225.1 Romanogobio albipinnatus
GTATATGTAGTGTCACATGCACTGACAACCATGACAAACATTTATGATGCTATCCAGACAGTCTGCTATCTGCTGATTGTGTTCTTTCGGTCAAATGAAGGCCCTTTTAGCTGTGTATAAAACATACAATATGCTTCATACGATTACTCGTATAGCCCATGTAAAAATCCACCATGTTTAAAGGGTAACTAAACCCTAAACTAACTTTTTTTAGTTATTGATCTGCAAGACTGGGGCTTTATTAGTGCTGTTCATTTATTCGAGTAAATGTTTTGACATTTGGGTATAAAGTGTTTTAATTCTACAATATATGGTGTAAAAACGTCTGAGTGCTGCCCTCTTGAGGTTGAACAGCGGCTACTGCTGTTGAATTTTCCTATAGGACGTTATACAGACACTCGTCCCATTCTCTCTTGCGCTGCGGTTTCCCTAGCATCAGGAGGTAAGACCGCAGTTTGAGCCAGTGGCTGGAATTGTTAAGGCTCTGGCCCTGTGTCCACAGACAATTCAGCCCCCTCCACTTCAGGTGAAGGTGAGGGAGAAAAGTCCTCTACTTCAAATGACCGCTCTGTTGCACAGCTACTGGCGTCACTCCAGTCACTCTCCATCTTTGCGAGTCTGACAGCTGTCAATCAATCCGTCACTGCGGGTCTCAGGTGCACGCCACCCACTCAGTCCCGCCCTAGGTTCGTCCCCTCTGTCTCCACTCCACTTTTTCAGCATTTTTCAAATATTGCCAGTGGGTGGAGTTAGGCTGCGATCAGGGGTTTAGTAACCCGTTAAAGTTTATGGCGCGCCCATCTCGGGAATTTGGGTCTCAAAAATTTTCCCAAACTTCCCAGTGGTAAACACGAAATCAGAGGAAGTTCATGTGCAATTTAAATCTAGGAAACTCATATTTACGATAATTCCGATAGCACGTGAAGGCAGAATTAAAGGTGCACAATGTAATATTTTTTCATTTACATTACATTTACATTTATGCATTTGGCAGACGCTTTTATCCAAAGCGACTTACAGTGCACTTATTACAGGGACAATCCGCCTGGAGCAACATGGAGTAAAGTGCCTTGCTCAAGGACACACTGGTGGTGACCGCTAGGATCGAACCAGCAACCTTCTGTGTATCAGTTCAGTGGTTTAACCCACTGGACCACCATCACCATCAGTAAAATAATTCAGTAAAATATCCAAAAACCACTAGGCCAGTGTTATATATTTTGTTCAGTTGAGTACTTACAATATCCCAAATGTTTCCAACTATTTGTCAATCGTGAGAAATTGCTATTTTACCCGAGGAACAGGGACGTGTAAGGGCATGGCCTGTCGATGACATCATATCTGCGTTCCCTTCGGTTTCTGGTTTTATTCTGCAGAAATGCTTTACTCTCACTGCAGTGTGAACAAGTGTCATAGCAGCCGCTGAGAGAACGCACAGAGTAACGTCATCCCATCATCAACACACTCAGATGTGTCTAATATGATCAACAGAGCTGCGTTACCTCATACTCATGACCGGAAAAGTGGAGATGGCGCCGGCGACTGTGTCATAATAAAAGTCCCGCTGCTCGCGAGGCGTGTGTTGCCTTTATCTTATTAACAATTGTTCCAGCGGTTCCTCAGCTCCACAACACTCACTCCTGCTCTGCTTCATACTAGGGGTGTGCACAAATAGTAGAATATTCAATCTGTAATTAATATTCGAAAAATAAAAAAACTATTAAAATTTTATTTGCGATAAATCCCTCTAAAACTTGCAGTTATAACTAAATCCACTGGGTGGCGCTGCGGAGCGTGTTAATAAGTTGAGTGTATTTGATCCGTAGACTGTTTAAAAATATGGACGTAGTTTCCGTGACGTCACCCATAGGATTGTGAAGAGCCGTTTTGAAGCGCAAAGTAGGGTCGAGCTGGCCGTTGCCATCTTGGCATCGCACGTCACTCACGGATAATAGAAAATGGGCAAAAGGCGGGACGTGGGCGGAGCTGAGGTGACATGATGACTAACAGACAGCAGACAAACGGCAATCCCCTCAAAGTGGCCACGCCCTTAATTATGCAGAACTTTAAGGCTTTATATAATAAATAATAAACGAATGTGTTATAAAAACATCACCCCCTCACCCCCTCACAGTCGTCATGAAGGGCAAAACTAGCCGTATAGACCAAAACCACAATGTGTCAAAGACTGTAAACATGTGTTCTTCTGCTGTAAAGTTGGTCATTTTAACATGAGCTCAATGAGATTCTGCTCCTTCTGGAGTCTGTCTCTAGTGGCCAGTCGATGAACTGCAGTTTAAGTCACTTCCGTATTGGCTTCAAGAGAAACTGCGGGAGGTTGTCGCTTGATTTGATCACATAATTTTGTCGTCTGCCTCACGGTGTTTGGAATTACTTAGCTGAAAATTGAAAAGGATCTAGCAAAATGGAGTTACTTTTGATCAAATTAATTATAGTTATCATAAGATCACGCCCCCAATGAGAAATCACATGAAACACCAGGCAAAAGAGGAAAGACAGCTGTCCATCACTGCCTTCAAGAGTGCAGGTAAGCACAGCTGTAGTGATAGCGAGATAACGTATATGATAGCAAAATTATCTCGAGGCAATGTTTTCACACGTGGTCCTTTTCAGGGGTCTGAGCATGGTTTGTGTGATTTTTGGCCCATATGTGAACACTCCTAACGATCTCAGACCCCTTTAAAGCGAACCGAAACGAGGTGGTCTGGGTACGATAGGTTTTAGTGATGTGTCTTTCATGAACGATTCGGTCTGACTCGAGAACAACGGGTTGTCTCAGAGAGCGATTCATTCATTTTGTGTTGACTGTACATGCGCAACATACCATATGCTCTGTACAGGAAACAGAATTGATTAGTTCACCAGTCTCGAGTCTTCGGGTTTGAGTCGTTCGTTCATCAAGTCCCAGCCCCATAGGCAAGGCTATGCAGTCACCGGAAACAGAAAAGATTAGTTCATCTCTCGAGTCTTCTCATTCGAGTCGTTCATTCAAGTCCCCATAGGCTGAATGCAGAAACAGCTCATCTCTCGAGTCTTGTTCTTTTGTCACGTGACGTGATAGCCGTGTTAGATACAGAAATTAATTCCTTTACAGTCTATGGTTAATTCACAACCTTCCTTACAAAAAAAAGAGTAGTTTTTTTATGTTTGTTTAGTTCAGTTTTTTAGCTAGTATAAATGATTTTCATATGAAGCCTGGACACATTGGGTTGTTCAGAACGGATAGGCATAACAAATGTTTATTGCACATATCTTCTGATGATTTTATAATAATAAAAATATTACAACATGCAGTCAATAATACGACTGTAATGTTGTATGTCGCAAGACACTGCTGAAAGGGGAAGCAGCCACGTGAAAAAGGAACGACTCGAACGAGAAGACTCGAGAGATGAACTAATCTTTTCTGTTTCCGGTGACTGCATAGCCTTGCCTATGGGGCTGGGACTTGATGAACGAATGACTCAAACCCGAAGACTCGAGAGATGAACTAAACTTTTCTGTTTCCGGTGACTGCATAGCCTTGCCTATGGGGCTGGGACTTGATGACTCAAGCCCGAAGACTCGAGAGATGAACTAAACTTTTCTGTTTCCGGAAGCATGTATTACATATGAGGCTGTCACGGCCCAGATCAGACATGATGACCGAACTAACAGCTCGAATCTGAAGACACAAGAGGTGAACTAAAGTTCAGAGGGAACAGACGTGTTTAAATGTGAAGTGACAAAGGAAAGAACGATTTGGTGAACTAACAGACTGCATACATAGCCTGAAGACCCAGCTTAAGCAATTCATTAATCTTTTCTTTTCTCAAAGTTTGGCCATGGCTGCATTAGCTTATAGTTTATTTTTTATTCCAAAAGTACTAAATGTGTTGAAAAATGTTAACATTTTAATTCACGAGTTCACACTTACATATAATTAATGGAGAGTAATTGAATGCGTATTTGGCGTGTATTTAAGTGGTTTAGAATTTACGTGTGGAGAAGGGGTGGTGGAAGGATGCTAGGAAACTGTCGATGGACAGAGGTAAGACGGCTGATGTACCTCTTATGTTTATTAGCTGAGTGCTCTCTACCTGTGTCAATTATCTGAACGTGCTTCTCCCGAACTATGTTAATAAAACATCATTTAGATTCTGCTGAAATGAACGAAATGACTTAAAAAAAAGATTTGTTCATTTTGCTGAACGAGGTTCAAAGATCTGAGTCAGTAAAATGATCCAAACTTCCCACTACTATAGTAGGTTCGATCTCATTTTATGGTACGATTCGCTAAAAACACACAATCTGAACACAAACCGCTCTGGGCTTACTTTATTTTTCTTTTCGCGAATTCCAATGTAGTTTGGTGATCAGATGCCTCACAAATCGGCTGCTTCTTCTGGCAAATCTCTATAAATTTGTTTATAGCCATTTCAACCTCTTCCGCACTGTGTAAGAGAGACGCGGCTGCGTGCCGTGCCAGTTTAAAATGGTGTTACGAGCGCAGCGCACACACCTAAAGCGCATGCACTAAACGGAATCTTTAGCATCTTATTGCATTTATAATTTTTTTATTTTATTTCATGTGATTACTCCATTTCTTACTTGAATGCTGTTTTTAGGCATATCTACTTTACTTGGACATTTTAAAGCAGTTTATTTAATTTGCATATTTTTATTGTTTTATTATATTGTTTATTTTTGTATGCTGATGTTATCATTGCATTCTGTAATAAAATAAACATGATTCAAGGAAAACAATTCAAAATAAATGTTATTTACAAAGGTTGGATGTGTGATAAAGCTAGTGCAAGAATATGTAGTATTGCAATATTTTATATATATTTTTTGTGTAAAAAGCGTAGCAACTCAATTCAACAGCATTTGTAGCAATGTCATTTAAAAAAAAATCTTTACAAACAAATATCTTGGTTACTGAAGGCACAAACAATGTGAGTGAATGGGATTAAATGTTGAAAGCCATAGGGTCAGCCATCAAACACTGAACTGGATCCAAAAAGCAACAGTTTGAACACAAAGGGGTCTGAGACCACATTCCTACTAAAGTGGACCAAAAAAGGATCCGAGTCCTCTTTCAGGGACAGTGTGAACGTGAAGAGAACTGGGTCCTTTTTCACTTGGTTCACCTCTTGGTCCACTTAAAGGAGTCTGAGTTTGGTTCTTTTAAAGAGGACTCAAGTGTGAAAACACCCTTAACACTGTTATCTTTGTGTCTCGGCAACGTCTGTCAGCGCAGCGTGTTTTCTCACCCGAGAATATAATCATCCACATGATATTATCATATTGTTTTTCTCAACATGAAAATGTGAAACAATATAAACACGATAACCATATTTCGACTTGAGTGTATACAGGTGCTGGTCATATAATTAGAATATCATCAAAAAGTTTATTTATTTCACTAATTCCATTCAAAAAGTGAAACTTGTATATTATATTCATTCATTACACACAGACTGATATATTTCAAATGTTTATTTCTTTTAATTTTGATGATTGTAACTGACAACTAAGGAAAATCCCAAATTCAGTATCTCAGAAAATTAGAATATTACTTAAGACCAATACAAAGAAAGGATTTTTAGAAATCTTGGCCAACTGAAAAGTATGAACATGAAAGTATGAGCATGTACAGCGCTCAATACTTAGCTGGGGCTCCTTTTGCCTGAATTACTGCAGCAATGTGGCGTGGCATGGAGTCGATCAGTCTGTGGCACTGCTCAGGTGTTATGAGAGCCCAGGTTGCTCTGATAGTGGCCTTCAGTTCTTCTGCATTGTTGGGTCTGGCATATCGCATCTTCCTCTTCACAATACCACATAGATTTTCTATGGGGTTAAGGTCAGGCGAGTTTGCTGGCCAATTAAGAACAGGGATACCATGGTCCTTAAACCAGGTACTGGTTGCTTTGGCCCTGTGTGCAGATGCCAAGTCCTGTTGGAAAATGAAATCTGCATCTCCATAAAGTTGGTCAGCAGCAGGAAGCACGAAGTGCTCGAAAACTTCCTGGTATACGGCTGCGTTGACCTTGGACCTCAGAAAACACAGTGGACCAAAACCAGCAGATGACATGGCACCCCAAACCATCACTGACTGTGGAAACTTTACACTGGACCTCAAGCAACGTGGATTGTGTGCCTCTCCTCTCTTCCTCCAGACTCTGGGACCATGATATCCAAAGGAAATGCAAAATTGACTTCATCAGAGAACATAACTTTGGAGCACTCAGGAGCAGTCCAGTCCTTTTTGTCTTTAGCCCAGGCGAGACGCTTCTGACGCTGTCTGTTGTTCAAGAGTGGCTTGACACAAGGAATGCGACAGCTGAAACCCATGTCTTGCATACGTCTGTGCGTAGTGGTTCTAGAAGCACTGACTCCAGCTGCAGTCCACTCTTTGTGAATCTCCCCCACATTTTTGAATGGGTTTTATTTCACAATCCTCTCCAGGGTGCGGTTATCCCTATTGCTTGTACACTTTTTTTTCTACCGCATCTTTTCCTTCCCTTCGCTTCTCTATTAATGTGCTTGGAGACAGAGCTCTGTGAACAGCCAGCCTCTTTTGCAATGACCTTTTGTGTCTTGCCCTCCTTGTGCAATTGTTGTCTTTTGTACAACTGTCAAGTCAGCAGTCTTCCCCATGATTGTGTAGCCTACAGAACTAACGTTAATCCATTCACATGTTTTCTCTCTTAAAATGTAAGTACATGTAGGCCTATACGTCAGCATTATCATATACATGTAAAGAATTGAAGGGTGCGTCTCAATCAGCTCCCTAGTTCAGTAGTCAGGGCACTGATCAGGACATAAGGCAATGGGCTGATCCCTGATCAGTGGTCTGACTACTAAACTAGGGAGCTGATTGAGACTCACCCAAAGTCTGTCATGTAAAACAAGAGCGTATTGATGCAGTTCTGCTGCTATTCTATCAGTTAATCTATCAGTTGCTATTCTATCAGTCAGCTAAGTCTAATGGTGCAACGCTAAAGTATTTAGGAGTGCATAAGTTGCAACTTAGTGCCCATTTATGTCAAAACTAGGCTAGTTTTAACTTGCACACAGCTGGAGCGACAGCTGTCCTGACATGACCGCTATCTTTATCCATACACGTGAAAAGCACCCCGGGGGCATTATAGGGATCTGTTATGTTTAATCTATTACGTTTTTATATGTACAAGTCTATGTCTTTTGAATTAAAGTGCGCAGTGAACTCTATTCTCTTGAAACTCATGCTGGCGCCGGCTGGTCCTGCATGCCAAAATGGCATCGTAAACAAAATGGGTCACGTGACCTCCGGAAAAGTTACATAGTGCACCTTTAAGACATATCCGATCCTGTTTCAGGGTTGCCAACTCTCACGCATTTGGCGTCATACACACGCTTTCAGGCTCTGTCTCACGGTCTCACTCTGCCAGTGGCGTCTGGTGATTATTATTTGGGGGGCGGGGCGCTTTTTTCTCGGCGGGGGTCAAATAAATACAAAGCAGTATCAAGATGCATGTTGACTAAATTCAAGCATTAAAGAGAAAAAAAGTGTCTTCACGACCCTGCGGCTCGTGACGACACATTGATGTCTTAAGACACGAAACGATCGGTTTCTGCGAGAAACCCAACGGTATTTATGTTATTATTTCACCTCATATCAGACGAATGTCATCAGCTCTCCAGACCACCATCACTTCCTGTGAGTAAGGTCAAAATACCGGCCGGGTCATAGAGATATACAGACTAGATACCTCATTAGTGCCTGCACGGATATAAGTGAATATTAATGAATGCGAGCACAACCCAAGAAACGTTTAAAATAGTGCTACGGCAAAAATTGATACTGAATCAAGATAAAAATGGATATCAAACATCTTTACCGGCCAACTGACAGACAAAGGAGTGTTAATTTTAGGACCTGTATATATTCAAAGGTAACACAAATGAAACGTGTTATTATCATGTCATTTAGGCTACATATTCACGTATTTATTCAGATTTGTTTTATCTGGTTCTCATTAACTAAGAGAAACTAAAAGCACAAAAAATGTAATTACATTATCTGAAGTTAACTTTCTGAAATAAAATAAAATATTAAAAACGTTTTTCATCTAGTTGCCAATGCAGCTTTTATCATTTTAATTTAGTTTTACTTGATGTACTAAAATAACTAAAGTTAAAATAAAAAATTATTTAGACATTTAAAAAAAAGAAAAGTAAAACTGGAGCTAAAATCAAAACAATTAACCCTTTAACTGTCACCCCCCTTTTTGAGAATACACATGAAAATGCACTATCCAAACTTAAAGGGCTGTAATTCAAGAATGCTTTGGAATATAGACCAAAGTTTGGTCTCGTTTTAAAGACGACACTCTGCAGATTATGGCTGAAGTGAAAATAATTCAAAATATGAAAGTATGAAAGAGTTATGGAAGTTTAAATGTACTGTAAATGAAAAATACTGTACTAAATATTTTTTATTTCATATAAAATATATATTTTACAAAAAATAATTTACTCTAAAATTACTATAAAATCAAAGCCATATGTCTAACCAATTTGTGTTCCAAATTTGAAGTTGATATCACAAAAATTGAAGTTCCCATGAGATTTTGTTTAGGCGCTGTACCAAACATAGCCACCGGGTGTCATTCAAATTCCATTGATTGTTTTTTTCATGCATTTTCCTGTAAATTTCTGTCCAAATATCACTTCCATCACAAAACAGTCACCAAATATGGACCCTTGAGACTCATACCTTTCCGACAATATGTGTTTTGTCAAGATTGGAAAAGATTTTGAATATAAAGTAGTTAAAATAATTGTTGTAACATTTAATAGCCCGCTAGAATAATTTAGAGTAACGTTTCCATGGTAACACAATGTCCGATTTCAAAACGGTTTTCACAGGATGATTTTTGAGTTTGTAAGCTTTCAAATGATACCTAATTTATGATGATTACTTAAATATATGATACGAAAAAAAGGCGATCAAAAAAAGAGCACCAGGCGTCCCTGTGGGACGGTGACAGTTAAGAGGTTAAAAACTAGCCTATAATATAATTTCAGTGATAGTAAAACAACATGGTTCTCAATTAGACATTTAGTGTTGTTCATAAAATATTATATTACATTCAAAAATAATCTGTGTAAGAGTTTCCCATCAGGAGCCTTATTATCATAATAAAAGTTAATTTGACAATAAAAGTGAATATGATTCCAACAAAGATAAGATCGAATAGAGGTGAGTTTGGTTATCAGTTTCTGTTGAATAAGTTTAAAATAATGCTGTTGTCAAACTCAAGCTGCATGTTTAGTGACACTTTTATATGTATATGATACTTTATGTAAGGCGTCTATTCTCACCTACACATCATACGTCAGGTCAGAGGTCACCCTTCCATATAACTCTGATTGTGTTCGTCTGAAAGAACAATGTCATACACACCTCGGATGGCTTGAGGGGGAGTAAATCATGGACTCATTTTCATTTTTTGGGTGAACTATCCCTTTAAGTTTAATTTCAAACAGGAAAACACTTGAATATCATGAAAGTTCATTAAAGAAGCGAGTGAGCAACTCCATCTGGTGGTACAGGAGTGTGAGGACATGAGTGATGCTGGAGAAAATGACAGATGAGCGTGTCTGAGAAGAACTGAGGGATGAGGATTGAGCTGTTAATGATGTGAAGAGATGAATGAATGAGCCCACAGCACTGAAGCTGCTGAGATGGAGAATCATGGACGCTTATGAGAATGACTGTCTGTTCATGCTTCAGTGTTTTTCTGGGTTCCTTCTAAAGTCTTTCTCTCTGAAAGTTTGACCACCACAGATACGAGGACATAAACTTTATCAGTGACACAAAAAAACAAAAGAATATTCTACATAAATTCAAACATACTGGGTCATATTTTTTTGCTTTCACTACAGCAATTTAAAACATATTTCACATTTCTATAGTGAATAATATTTCTAATCATCAATTCTGTTCTGTTCACTAGTAATATTTTTCTATAAATGTCACTATAGAAATGTAAAAGTAATTCTATAGTGAATATTTCTAATCAGCAATTTTTCTATAAATGTCACTATAGAAATGTAAACATATTTCTAATCAACAATTTAGTTATTTTCACTTGTCAAGCTTTCTATAAATGTCACTATAGAAATGTAAAAATGTTTATATCGGGAATATTTCGAATCAGCAATTTAGTTATTTTCACCGGTCAAGTTTAATATAAAATTTCACTGTAGAAATGTAAAAAAATTTCTAATCTACAATTTACTTATTTTCACTTGTCAAGTTTTCTATAAATTGTACTATAGAAATGTAAATAATTCTATAGTTAATATCTCTAATCATCAATTTTGTTCTGTTCACTAGTAATATTTTTCTATAAATTTCACTATAGAAATGTAAACATATTTCTTATCTACAATTTAGTTATTTTCACTTGTCAAGCTTTCTATAAATGTCACTATAGAAATGTAAAAATGTTTATATCAGGAATATTTCGAATCAGCAATTTAGTTATTTTCACCGGTCAAGTTTAATATAAAATTTCACTGTAGAAATGTAAAAAAAATTCTAATCTACAATTTAGTTATTTTCACTCGTCAAGTTTTCTATAAATTGTATAGAAATATTAAAATAATTATATATGTAATATTTCTAATCATCATTTTTGTTATTGTTAGTCATTAACAAAACTAGTCATTGTTTTTATACATTTTACTATAGAAATTTAGAAAATAATTCTATAGAGGATATTTCTACAATTTAGTTATTTTCACTTTTTCAATTAATTGCACTATATAAATGTAAACATATTTCTAATCAGCAATTTAGTTATTTTTTACTAATACTTTTTTTTATAAATTTCACTATAGAAATGAAAAAAATATTTCTAATCTACAATTTACTTATTTTCACTTGTCAAGTTTTCTATAAATTGTACTATAGAAATGTAAATAATTCTATAGTTAATATCTCTAATCATCAATTTTGTTCTGTTCACTAGTAATATTTTTCTATAAATTTCACTATAGAAATGTAAACATATTTCTTATCTACAATTTAGTTATTTTCACTTGTCAAGCTTTCTATAAATGTCACTATAGAAATGTAAAAATGTTTATATCGGGAATATTTCGAATCAGCAATTTAGTTATTTTCACCGGTCAAGTTTAATATAAAATTTCACTGTAGAAATGTAAAAAAAATTCTATTGAATTCTATATTGAATATTTCTAATCAGTAATTTCGTTCTTTTCATTAGTAAATTTTGCTATAAATTTCACTATAGAAATGTAAAAATATTTCTAATCTACAATTTAGCTATTTTCACTCGTCAAGTTTTCTATAAATTGTATAGAAATATTAAAATAATTATATAAGTAATATTTCTAATCATAATTTTTGTTCTGTTCACTACACATTGTTTTTATACATTTTACTATAGAAATTTAAAATTAATTCTATAGAGAATATTTCTAATCAACAATTTAGTTATTTTCATTTGTCAAGATGAATATAAATTGTACTATAGAAATGTAAACATATTTTTAATCAGCAATTTAGTCATTTTCACTTGTACATTTCTATAGTGAAATTTGTATAAAATCTGACAAGTATTTCTAATCAACAATTTAGATCTTTTCACTTGTCAAGTTTAATATAAATTGTACTATAGAAAGGTAAATAATTCTATAGTTAATATTTCTAATCATCAATTTTGTTCTGTTCACTAGTAATATTTTTCTATATATTTCACTATAGAAATTTTTAAATAATTCTATAGTAAATATTTCTAATCTGCAATTTAGTAATTTTCACTTTTTAAATTAATTTCACTATATAAATGTAAACATATTTCTAATCAGCAATTTAGTTATTTTTGACTAATACTTTTTTCTATAAATTTCACTATAGAAATGTACAAATATTTCTAATCTACAATTTAGTTATTTTCACAGGTCAAGTTTAATATAAAATTTCACTGTAGAAATGTAAAAAATTCTAGTGAATTCTATAGTGAATATTTCTAATCAGTAATTTCGTTCTTTTCATTAGTAACTTTTGCTATAAATTTCACTATAGAAATGTAAAAATATTTCTAATCTACAATTTAGCTATTTTCACTCGTCAAGTTTTCTATAAATTGTATAGAAATATTAAAATAATTATATAAGTAATATTTCTAATCATTTTTGTTCTGTTCACTAGTCATTGTTTTTATACATTTTACTATAGAAATTTAAAATTAATTCTATAGAGAATATTTCTAATCAACAATTTAGATCTTTTCACTTGTCAAGATGAATATAAATTGTACTATAGAAATGTAAATAATTCTATAGTTAATATTTCTAATCATCAATTTTGTTCTGTTCACTAGTAATATTTTTCTATAAATTTCACTATAGAAATTTTAAAATAATTCTATAGTAAATATTTCTAATCTGCAATTTAGTAATTTTCACTTTTTAAATTAATTTCACTATATAAATGTAAACATATTTCTAATCAGCAATTTAGTTATTTTTGACTAATACTTTTTTCTATAAATTTCACTATAGAAATGTACAAATATTTCTAATCTACAATTTAGTTATTTTCACAGGTCAAGTTTAATATAAAATTTCACTGTAGAAATGTAAAAAATTCTAGTGAATTCTATAGTGAATATTTCTAATCAGTAATTTCGTTCTTTTCAGTAGTAACTTTTGCTATAAATTTCACTATAGAAATGTACAAATATTTCTAATCAACAATTTAGTTCTTTTCACTTGTCAAGTTTTCAATAAATTTCACTATAGAAATGTAAAAAATTCTATAGTGAATATTTCTAATCAACAATGTAGTTCTTTGCACTAATATTTATTTCTATAAATCTCACTATAGAAAGTAATGTAACAATGGAAATGTAATGATATGTATAATAATGTAACAATATTATTAGTCAATATATTGTAGAAAAATGGTAAAAGCAAGCATATGAATACATGATAAATAGGATAATCAATTATATATATATATTATTTTTGTAATATGTTTCCCTTCACTAGTAACTTTTTCCAGGATTTCCACTGAACAAAGAAATATATTATTTGGATAAACAATTAAATTCAATGAATTTATAATCAGAATCAGCTTTTTGGTTTGGGCTGCGCAAGTTAATCATCTCAATTTGATGTGAAAGCAACACAAATATTTCCCATTTGAAAGATGAAATATTTCCACATCATCATCATATCCAACATCTCTCCATTTATCTCCGTCTCTCCTCACACAATACTTCATGCCTGGAGGCTTCAGCTCTGTCTGGTTGCCATGCGACTGTTGGCGTGGTGCGGTTGCCATGGATGTGGGCTGGGTGGGGGCTGTAATTTCTGCTCGAGTTAAAGTGAATGAGACGCTGTGCTAATTATCAATGGAGTCTATTCTGAGACTCACTGGACTCTTCGCAGTGTAAAGATGTGTTAGGCTACACAAAACCAGCCTCGAGACCAGCCGGATTCACTAGAGTCTGTTAGATAAGACCAGTGTGAGCCGGTCATTAACACACTTTACACAAGCTTATGAGGGAAAACAGGGAGTTCATTTATAACCAGCAGGTGGAGCCGTTCGTCCAGAATATTAATATGAAACTTCCCAGTATTCGGACAGTGGAGGACAAGAAACTCCTTCCTCACATAATAATATCTATATATTTATATATCTATATATAATGTATATATACACGTATATATAAAAGTCAAATTTTGTAGCTTATATACACCGATCAAGAATAACATTATGACCTAACAACAATATAACAATATGATCCTGATATTGTGTTGGTCCCCCTTGTGCTGCCAGAACAGCCCTGACCCGTCGAGGGATGGACTCCACTAGACCCCTGAAGGTGTGCTGTGGTATCTGGCACCAAGATGTTAGCAGCAGATCCTTTAAGTCCTGTAAGTTGCGAGGTGGGGCTTCCATGGATCGGATTTGTTTGTTCAGCTCATCCCACAGATGCTCGATTGGATTGAGATCTGGGGAATTTGGAGGCAGAGTCAGCGCCTCAAACTCGTTGTTGTGCTCCTCAAACCATTCCTGAAGCATTTGTGCTTTGTGGCGGCGCATTATCTGCTGAAAGAGCCACAGCCACCAGGGAATTCCGTCTCCATGAGAGGCTGGACATGGTCTCAACAATGCTTAGGTAGGTGGGACGTGTCAAAGTAACATCCACATGGATGGCAGGACCCAAGGTTTCCCAGCAGAACATTGCCCAAAGCATCACTGCCTCCGCCGGCACGCCTTCTTCCCATAGTGCACCTGGTGCCATGTGTTCCCCAGGTAAGCCACACACACACACCCGGCCATCCACGAGATTCATCAGACCAGGCCACCTTCTTCCATTGCTCCGTGGTCCAGATCTGATGCTCATGTGCCACTGTTGGTGCTTTGGGCGGTGGACAGGGGTCAGCATGGGCACATTGACTGGTCAGCGGCTGTGCCGCCCCATACGCAACAAACTGAGATGCTCTGTGTATTCTGACACCTTTCTATCAGAACCAGCAGTAACTTCTTGAGCAGTTTGAGCTCCAGTAGCTCGTCTGTTTGATCGGACCACACGTGCATCAATGAGCCTCGGCCGCCCATGACCCTGTCGCCGGTTCACCGCTGTTCCTTCCTTGGAGCACTTTTGATAGAGACTGACCACTGCAGACCGGGAACACCCCACAAGAGCTGCAGTTTTGGAGATGCTCTGACCCAGTCGTCTAGCCATCACAATTTGGCCCTTGTCAAACTCGCTCAAATCCTTACGCTCGCCCATTTTTCCTGCTTCTAACACATCCACTTTGAGGATAAAATGTTCACTTGCTTCCTAATATATCCCACCCACTAACAGGTGATGAAGAGATCATCAGTGGGATTCACTTCACCTTCAGTGGTCATAATGTTATGCCTGATCTGTGTGGTGTGTATACATACATATATAAACAGTA